>CP136059.1:78882281-79087281 GCA_032464435.1 Aegilops umbellulata
AGAAGCTTCATCAACCAGCTCAAGCCCTCCAAACAATCCCTCTTCCCTGGCCATTCTCGGTCTGGGGGCTCGACATACTGGGCCCCTTTCCCCATGCAGTCGGGGGCTTTGAGTACCTGTATGTTGCAATCGACAAGTTCACAAAGTGGCCGGAGGTGGAGGCACTGAGAAAGGTGACAGCACAATCAGCCGTCAAATTCTTCAAGGGGCTAGTCTGCCATTTTGGTGTGCCAAATAGAGTCATCACCGACAACGGCACACAGTTCACGTGCCACACCTTCATGCAGTACATCCAGGACCTTGGCAACAAGGTTTGTTTTGCCTTGGTTGCACATCCACGGAGCAACGGCCAGGCTAAGAGGGCGAATGTTGAAGTGTTGCGAGGCCTCCGGACAAGGACTTTTGAAAGGCTACGCAGGTGCGGACGACACTGGATTGATGAATTGCTGGTGGCTCTTTGGTCAATTAGAACGACACCAAATCGATCCACCAACCAGACACCCTTATCCCTCATTTACGCGGCAGAAGCAGTTCTCCCCACGGAACTCACATATGGGTAATCTCGAGTACTCGCTTATGATGAGCTTGAGACAGAGCAGTTGCGGCAGGATGATGCAACGCTCCTTGAGGAAGATCATCTTAGGGCGGCTGTGCAAGCAGCACGCTACCAGCAAGCCTTGTGCCGCTACCATAGCCGCAAGGTTCATGACCGAAGCTTTGAGGAAGGCAACCTTGTTCTTCGACACGTTCAGTCGGCCAAGAATTACACCAAGTTGACGCCAAAGTGGGAAGGCCCTTACCGGGAAACACGAGTCACCAGGCCCGGCGCAGTCCGCCTGGAGACCGAAGATGGTATTCCAGTGAGCAACTCCTGGAACATCGAACAACTTCGCAAGTTTTACCCATAAGGCACGGTTGCCTGGCTCCCCGGCAAACTACCTTTTGTACAAGCCTTGCCGGCAAGGCATGTAACCCTTTGTACAAAGCCAGGCGCAGACCCTGAGCATGAATAAATGAAGCGCTGGCGCCCTAAGTTTTAGCATGCATGCTAGGTTGAGTCTCTCTCTGTGTTAGGGTTGATAGTGCTTGGCGGCGACTAACCCTTAGCATAGATGTCGAGTATGCATCTCTCTGTTCCTTTCCATCCTTTTTGGGCTCGCAGGGTGCATGGACATATGTGCTAAGCTATTTTGGAAGAAAAGAGAACAAGCCGACGCCCGGACCCCGACAAGCCAAGGTTGCTGGGGGTTGCGGGCCTGAGAATCCAGACACGACAAGCCAAGGTTGCCGGGGGCTGCGACACAGATAAGTCCCCCCCCCACTCTGTGCCTTCGTATGAAAATTGAACGTAAGAGACTTTGCTCGCTCTCATACCATCTTGCTCCCTCTGTCCCATGTCCGAAAGCCTTAGTTTGGGTCGAAACTTAGTTGTAGTGCGATGGGAAGGGGACGAGCGAAGGACCTAATCCTACTTGGCCTCTACCTCCGTTAAGGGCATGAGTGTAGCCGAACTATAGGGCAGGACAACAAGGCATGTTGCCGAGGTATAGTGTTTATCTTAAGATAACGAGGACTCGCTCCTTGGTGTGGCCCTCGCCCATGCGCAAACAAAACCCAGCAAACACCCTTCTCTTCATTAATACGTTGCTAACAAGTACAATTAGTACGGAATGCATACATGAGCAAGGGGGTTACAAGGTCTAAATTCTACTAAGGCCCATAGGCTTACAAACTAAAAAAACATAAGTGCCCCGTGATCCCCGTTCTTGCCCTCTTCCTCCGAGGCGCGGCAGGTGAAGGCAAAAAAGGGGCGATGGGGAACGTGCTGATGGAGAGCTTGACAAGGAAGGCCCTCGGCAGGGTGCATGGCCAAGGGAGAGGCGACGCGGTCAGTTAGAGTCGGCGTCCCTCCGATCGACACCCTCGTTGTCGCTATCGATGTCCTCGTTGTCACTCCAACTTGAGGAAGAGTTTTTGTCATCGAAGGAGCTCTCCAGGCAGCACTTTAGGCGAGTTCCAAAGTCTCCAAAGACCTTGACGGAGAGCAGGCCGTTCTCCATTAATTTGAAATAGAGAACGAGCCCCGCCGTCAGGCTGTGGATACGAGCGAAGGTCTTCCATCCGCGACGAAGATACATGATGTGAGGGGCGGGAAAGTCGACATCAACCCGCGTGCCGCCATTCCCGCAACCCCTCATATGCAACCTCAGAGACTGTGACGGGTCGAGCTCCATCTCCCGAGCGAATGGAGTAGGGAGACGAAGACGACGGCGCACTGGCCAGTGCAGCCTGATGAAGAACTCATGGGGCTGGTCCCCGACGTGGCCCTCCATTGGGAAGGGACCGCCGGCGGAGGCGAGGGCGATGCGCCGCCCCGTCCTCCTCTTCCCTGAGCGCCACGGTGACCTCGGCCTCGCCCCCTCCCCCTTCCCCTCGTGGCCTGCTCCGCCGCCACGGGCTCTTGGGAAGGAGGGGCGCGCTGTCGAGCGGAGACCCTCGACGCCACCGTCGAAGCACCGACACGCCCTCTTGCCATAACAGAAGAGAGAAAGAAGCCAAGGTGGAAGGAGGCGGATGGTGAAAGATTGAGGGGTGCCATCCCCCCACCATCTTATGAAGGGGCGGGGTCTGGGCTCAGCCACCCCGCTCAACCAATCCGGCCATCAAGGGCGCAGGGAATCGAGACCGACCCGCTGCTCCAATCAGCGGCGGCCCGGTTTCCCGCCTCGTAATTCAAGGCCCGTGCCCGCCGCCTACCATCTTCAAGGCATGGAAGACACGTGGCGAGTGAACAGAAATTGAGGGGACAAGTGAGGCGACCGTTTTCCACCCTGTGATCGTGGGGCACGGGCGCCTCGAAGGCCATGACCCGAGTCCGCTCAGTAAATGAGTCGCGCCCCTGCGTCTTCCTCTTTTTATGGGGAAGGCGCGAGTGGCCTCTTTACCATGATGTGATGCATGAGGCCGGAACCGCCCCATGCTTGACCCCCACATCACGCACGACCCTCCATGACACGCATTCAACGCGGCTCATGGGGAAGCGCAACGAGCGAGGGAATTATCACGGTAGAACTCTGCCCCGCCTGCCCGCGCACCGTTCTGGGCCTGGCCCAACAACGCGTTGCGCTTATGTGTGGCCCAGGCCCGGGGGATCCTGTCGGTGTACAAAAGTAGGGGCCCTTTTTGTACCCCTCTACTTGTGCACGGGCAGTCAGAGCCGCACCCGCGGCCACACTAAGTAGGGTAGAGGAAGGCACGAGACGGGCAAGGCAACGCCAAGACCAAGAAACACAAAGAACAAGAGGGCGAGGTGGACTCCCCTGGCGAGACCCTTGCCGGGGTGGCCTCCGTAGCCCCGGCAAGAGCCTTGCCGGGGCACTTGCCCAACGCCAGCAGGGCGCGCCACCCTTGAGCCCAAGGGTTCGAACACCGCCAACAACCACATGAACCAAGGCTCGGGAGGCACCTCCGTGGTGGCATGCAGATATTTGTCAAGATCATAAACACTCAAGATCAGATAAGGACCAGAAGACGATGATCCTCGGCAAGATCCTTGCGAGGAAATCCACGAGACCCCCCAGCAAGACCCTTGCCCAGGACGACCGCAGTGCCACGGCAAGACCACTTGTCGGGGCCCCGGCAAGACCCATGCCGAGGACACCTGCGGGGCCGCAGCCAGGCCCACATCTGCCAAGACTCCACCACTGTTCCCATCCAGCTGCCAGCCCAACCAGCTGGGCAGGCACCTGCGTGGCGACATGCGGCTTCCAGGCCAACTCAGCAAGCACATGCATGGTGGCATCCAGATCTTCGTGAAGACCCTACCACCATGCCATCTCAGCAGCCTGCCAGCCTACATGGCGCTACATGCATCGTTGGCCTGGACGCGTGTCGGAGCAAGGCGGGGCGGAGACGGACGGGATGGGCCTCGTTGCCATCCCCGATAAAGCAACGGGACACCTAAGAAGCGCATTTAATGCGTCTTGTCCCGTAATGACAGGCGATAAGCTTGCGCACTGTACACCTTTCCACCTCCTGTGTGCCACTATGGCAACCCCTTTTTCTATAAAAGGAGGCCCGAGGCGTCCAGGAAGAGGATTCAGATCTTTTGGACTATGCAAGCACTGTAGCTAGTTCGAGAGCTCAAGAACACTCAAGTATACACCAAAGCAGGACTGGGGTTTTACGCATCCTCGTGGCCCGAACCTGGGTAAACGATCTTTGTGCTGGCTCCTAGACCTGCTCTTTGCACAACCCCGCGCCCGCCAACCGTAGAAGGGATCCCAGTGATTTCATAGGTGTCGTTTCCACCGACAATATGATCCAGGGTGATTGAGTATGACAAGCTTAATGTAGTATGATGCTATGGTTCTTGCTTAAGAGCTCTTTGCTTATCTTCTCCTTTTGCTTAAAAGCTTGTTTGACTCTTTCTCTTTTGAGCTCTTCCGTTGGCCTCTTATGCAAAACTTCACGAACGAAGATAGAAATTGTGTATATGCGATAACAACCTTGTGACACAAAAGATGATACCAAGATATGTATATCGATATAATATGGTATGTATGCAATGGGAGTTATGATCACTAATGTGCACAAGTAACGTTGCCGGCAATACTCAATGGCTAGTCTCGACAGGAAACGTACGCAAAGTGGGCTATGTGGTTATCAATGCAATGGCAAGGGAGTACACAAAGGTGTTGTCGATGTTACCGTCCTTGCTTACGGTTGAAGGTGTCAAAATTGTGTAGCGGTTGTTGTCGGTGACGAGTCCTTGGCGAAGATGAGCGGCGGTGATGTCGATGTCGAACTGTCCCTAACTTGCCGAAATGCGTTAGGAAATGGAAACCGCAACTCAAATTCTCAAAGAACAAAAGGTGTCAAAATTTCGGAGTTGGAATGTGTAAGTGGTGTTGGTTGCGGAAAGCGGTGGTGGTATGCAAGTGTGTATGCGGAAGTGGTAGAGGAATCGGGGGTTGCGTATGCGGAAGTGGAAATGGGCGAGTAAATTGAACGAAATTTAGTTTCGTCAGGGTTCGTCGGACGTCCGGTGATGGTCGGACGACCGAGAGCTGTCAGACGTCCGGTGCCTGGGCGATTTTGGGCACGGGATGAACTTCTAGGGTTCATGGTGGAGGATCAAATTTTGGGCAAAATTGGACGAATTTGTCGATGGAAGGGGAAAAATGACGGGGAAAGCTAGATCTGCCTGCTACACACGAAATCCATGGATCAAATCCAACAAAACTTCATCACACCAACAAATCACAAAACAAATTGGGGCTACTTTTGGTGCGAAATTGGGGAAGAACACAACAAAACAAGGCTAGAAAACAAGGGTTGGTGCTCCAAATTCGTGATCAACCTAGGCTCATGATACCAAGATGATGTAGGGTGGATACCCTAGGGCCGATCTTTCATGAAATGGAGTGGATCCTACGAAGAACACGAAGAACACGAGAGGAAAACACGAGAGAAATCAACAAGAACAATCACACATGTGCTAGATCTATGAACATAAACGGTCATGCAAGATTTAAACGCAACAAAGGATGATACAAACGCAGTAGTTCTTCTTCATGAGGAGGTCTTGAGGGGTCTTCCCGTGAGGGGTCTTGAATCCACTTGGGGGATCTTCTCCGTAGAGGTCGTGAACTCCGATGGAGAAGGTATCAAGCGGATGAGCAAAGATTTATCTCTCAAATGAACTAATCCTTTGCTAACCGTAGAAAGAGAGAGGAGGAGGAGTATATATAGTCTAAGTGGACGAAGGGGTACATGGGCCTCGGCCCAACATGCAGTGCACGCACAATGTCGGACGTCTGACAACTACCAGACGTCTGGTGGCTCGTGAGGGTCCGGACGTCCGACACTTGTCAGAAGTCCGATGTTTTGGCTCGGGATGGTCGGGAACGGATTTCCAGCCGCCGTCGGACGTCCAGGGCGTCAATCAGAATTTCGACGTTTTGGCTCAGACGCGCCTGTGTCGGATTTCCGGAGGGCGTCGGACATCCGGTCCTTGTCGGTCGCCCGGCTGCTGTAGCGTTCACTGGCTGGGACTTGGGCTGGCTCGAGCTTTAGGCGTCAGACGCCCGACAAGTCTTGGTCGTCCGGTGGCTGGAGATTTTCTGGCAACTCCTCTTCTTGTTCCTTGTACTTTGTGTCCTTGCCGTCTTGTCCATTGGATGTAGTTGCTCCATGGCTATCCTCTAAGTACCTGATCATGCATAGGGTTTCCGCTTGAGGCAGTAACCATGTCTCATGTGAAGAAAGTGGTAGTTCGGAGAGGAGCAAGTTCACGTTATCTTCGGTAGCCTTTGCTCGATCTCTTGTCATTGGTCCAAGTGGTGTCATGGGAGACGTAGGTACGTCCATGGGGATGACCAAAGGATGCTCCGCATCAAATAGTGAATCGTCACATACACAAGAGGGTGATGAAGATGGATAATCATCTAGGGGTCACACATAATAGACGAATTTAGTGTGGGGGAACGAGATTTTTAATTAAGTCTCTTCTTTCACACACCCTGAAAGTTAATCTAGCAACAAGGATTATCACTTTATGGTGTGCACTGTAAAGCCCACTATGCGGCTATATCTCCCACGTGTCGAGGCACGACTTGGAGGCATAACCGCATGGTGGTTTTGTCGCAAGAAGGGTCATCTTCACACAATCCCATGTAACGAACAAGAATGGGATAAAGAGTTGGCTTACAATCGCCACTTCAAACAATACATAAATTAAACATACATCATTCAGTGTACAATCAAGGTCCGAGTACGGATCCAAAATAAAATAAGACAACCCCAAATGCTAGATCCCCGATCGTCCCAACTGGGCTCCACTACTGATCATCATGGAACGAAACATAGTAACGACCAATTTCCTCGTCGAACTCCCACTTGAGCTCGGTTGCGTCACCTGCACTGGTATCGTCGGCACCTGCAACTGTTTTGGGATAATCTGTGAGTCACGAGGACTCGGCAATCTCACACCTGCGAGATCAAGACTATTTAAGCTTATAGGAAGGATGGGGGTAAAGAGGTGGAGCACCAGCAAGAACTAAGCAAATATGGTGGCTAACATACCAAAAGAGAGCGAGAAGAGAAGCAACGCACGGTCGTGAAGCTAGAAGTGATCAAGAAGTGATCCTGAAACTACTTACATTCATGCATAACCCAAACCATGTTCACTTCCCGGACTCTGCCGAAAAGAGACCATCACGGCTACACACGCGGTTGATGTATTTTAATTAAGTCAAGTGTCAAGTTCTCTACAACTGGATATTAACAAATTCCCATCTGCCACATAACCGCGGGCACGACTCTCGAAAGTTTATACCCTGCAGGGGTGTCCCAACTTAGCCCATCATAAGCTCTCACGGTCAATTCCTTCTCCCGGGAAGACCCGATCAGTCTCGGAATCCCGGTTACAAGACATTTCGACAATGGTAAAACAAGACCAGCAAGACCACCAGAATGTGCCGACAAATCCCGATAGGAGCTGCACATATCTCGTTCTCAGGGCACACCGGATGAGCAGTCCATACAACTAAAACCAGGCCTCAAGTTTCCCCGAGGTGGCGCTGCAAAGGGCTCTAGTTTGGACCAGCACTCAGAGGAGCACTGGCCCGGGGGTTTAAATAAAGATGACCCTCGGGCTCGCGAAAACCCAAGGGAAAAGGCTTAGGTAGGCAAATGTAAAAACCCAAGGTTGGGCCTTACTGGAGGAGTTTTATTCAAGGCAAACTGTCAAGGGGGTCCCATAAATCACCCAACCGCGTGAGGAACGCAAAATCAAGGAACATAACACCGGTATGACGGAAACTAGGGCGGCAAGAGTGGAACAAAACACCAGGCATAAGGCCGAGCCTTCCACCCTTTAGCAAGTATATAGATGCATTAATTAAGTAAGAGATATGTGATATCCCAAAATATCCAAGTTCCAACATGGAACCAACTTCATCTTCACCTGCAACTAACAACGCTATAAGAGGGGCTGAGAAAAAGCGGTAACTTATCCAAACAACGGTTTGCTAGGAAAGGATGGTTAGTGGCTTGACATGGCAACATGGGAGGCATGATATAGCAAGTGGTAGGTATCGCGGCATAGCAAAAGAGCGAGCAACTAGCAAGCAAAGATAGAAGTGATTTCGAGGGTATGGTCATCTTGCCTGAAATCCCGCAAGGAAGAAGAACGAGTCCATGAAGAAGACAAATGGACGTAGTCGAACGAATCCTCACAACTCCGGAACGAAACCGAACCTAACAAGAGAAGCAAACCGGAAAGAAGCAAGCAACATGGTAAACACACAAGCATAAACATGTCATGATGCACAACAAGGATGATGCATGTCCGGTTTAAAGAGGCATGGCATGGCAAAGTGCACACACAAAACTACAAATTAAGTGGAGCACAATATGCAACGAGTTGCATATTGACGAAGCACCACATCAATTATTTAGTTCTTTCCCGTTTATGTATCCAACAAAATTAACTGTGGTTAAGCATGGCAAGAGGTGAAGCATAATAAAACTATCTATCTAGGCAAGTTTAAATGAGGCCGTAACAACAAACAACAATTCCAGAAAATCCTCATGTCCATATTTTGAATTTGCTACTGTTCTACCCTAAACCATATTTAATGTTGTTAACCAGCAAAATAAAGTGCACCATTTTAAACTAGGCATTTTTCTACCCCATTTACATATAAAGTTTATTAAATTCCGAGTTACGGTTAATTAGTTATGCAATAAATCATTTTAACATGCTATTTATGCAAATCAATTCAAACAACACATTTAAACATTTTAAACATAGGTGAAAGTGGCATATTATGAAACTATATGAAATTCTAAGGATTTTACATGTTTAAAACATTTTAATCCGATACATGGTTGTTGAGTTATTATATGCATGAACATGAGGGTGCAATCTGTAAACATGCAGGTTTTTTTTCTGGAAATTAGCTAAATTCCCAGCTACAGGAAGAAAACATATCGGACCGAAACTGGAGGGTTGGGGGAGCTGCTCACATTGGGCTTGGCTCGGTCAGTGGAGCAGGCTGCAGAGGTGATGCTGGTCCTTAGCACAGAAGTGGCCCAGGGCGCGTGGTGTGGAAGCGGTCAACGCGGGTGCGGGCGAGCGGGACTTGGCGCTGTCCTCGCTTGGGGCGGCTGGGTGCTGGCTCGCTGCTCCTCCCGCAGCGAGACAAAGCAGGGGCGCGGGACTTGGTGAAGCGGAGGCAGCAGCGGCGGACGGAGCTTCTACTCCGGCGACGCGGCGGTGCAGGGAACGGAGGGACGCGCGGATCCGGGGGCTGGACGGCGTCCTGGGAGAAATCCGAGTCGAGGCAGGGGAATCACCGGCCAACGAACAGGAGGGGCGCCAGCGGCGGGATCCGGCCGTTAACGGGCAAGGGCGGCGGAGGCCGGCTGGATTTGGTGGGTGGCCGTGGTGGGACTTGGCAAGGAGGCGACCTGCGCGAAGCTTCTGCAAGGCTCCCATGGCGGCGCTGCTGTCCAAGAAAAGAGAGATCAGGGAAGGTGAGAAACGAGGTAGGAGGGAAGGAAGGATAGGGCAGGCGCGATGGGGCTCATCTTGTGATGAGGACATCAATACCATTGTTACACCCACAGCCCCTACTACTACATATACTGGACCAATTACTAGAGCTCGCGTGCGCCAATTAAATTATCAGGTACTTTCGTTTCTTGGTAATGATTCTAATGTTCATTAGAATATGATGCTGCCTAAATTGGATACATTTGTTTTTCTTACAAATGAAGGGCCTGACATGGATAAGAGGGATGAACATTGGAGCACGAACAAGCATGGAGTTGATGGCATGCACAAAGGGAACAAGAACGGAGTTACAAGTGATGATTTCAGGACTTTGAAGCCACCATAATGAGTGCATGAAGCCTTGGACGAAATATACAATATGCCACTTCATAAACTTCGTCCAGAGGCTATTCTAGGTGTTGCGTCACCTTATTATTGGGCCAGGCCCATGCAATTTCGAAATACATAAGTGTAGGCTGTTTGTAGAGTCCGTATGTGTGGGGAAAGAAGAGATAGGGTTGGTTTCGGACCCCTTCCCCAAGGGCCATGAAATTCCCCCACTCTTCCTCCATATATATAGCCCTTAGGGCACTGTTTAGACTTTGGGTTTTGTTTAGATTAAAAGTTCGCCACAACTGCAACTTCGCGTACTTCGTTTGTGTTCAACGACCAGACAAAGGCGTCACAGAACCCCACCTTGATCAATAAAGCTGTCCCCTTATATTCGCAATATCCAGATTACAATCTTAGTTTCTTGCTTTTTCTTCGTTTGCCTGCAGGAAACAGACCTTCGTGGTCAGGTTGATCGTGCTCCTGCGTGGTCAATAACCTCTCGGAGTTGGTTTAGCGATTGCTAAGGCGCGACGTCCTCGCACGTTCATAGTCGGATCGTCAAAGTCGAATTCCTCCAAAACGATAGCTACCATCTCATCGAAAGACAGGACACCTTTGCCTCTATCAAGTGGTATCAGATTTCTAGGTTGCTCAGTGAGATTTTACAGTTTTTCATAGTTTAGATCGAGTCTGTTTTTCATACCTACAGTCCACGAAAAAGCCAAAAAAAATTAGGGTTAGTTCATCATATCCGAACCAATCTGAGCCTTTGCATAATCTTTTCTGTATTTGCTTTGTTGAATTCGCGGTTGCATCGTCGTGTCAAGTTGCTGGTCTTAGCGTCTAGTCCTTTAGGGTTTCGAGTTCTGTTCACAGGTTATCACGTCATCGCTGCCATATATCACCACCGCATCATCTTCATCGCTGCTGCCATATATCACCACCGCATCATCATCATCGTTGTTGCCATATATCACCACATATTCACCGCCAATCCGAGTCCATATACGCCACCACATATCCGCCGCAATCACGCCAATCCGAGTCCACCTGCAACATATAGCCGCCACCAGTCCGAGTTCCACCAGATTCATCTCCGCCACCAGTCCGAGTTCCACCAGATTCAGCTCCGCCACGAGTCCTATTCCGAGTCCAGTATTTTGTTACTCTGTTTTGGGTTTCCGGATCACGCCATACTCTGAGTCGTGACAGAGAAGGACTCCCCAACTTCTGTGCGACCCGCAGTAGAAAAATAGTTCCAGTTTAAAAAAAACTAAGTCGGGAAAATTCTGGCTAGGCAGTTTTTAGACCATTTGTAGACTTTTTCGGAAAAAAAATTGTTGCAGAGCAAAAAAAAGAGGAAAAAAAGTGCAAAAAAAAGAAAAAAAGAGAATTTTTTTTCAGAATGTGCTCCTCCCTTGTTTACATGGAGCGCCGTGATTTTGTTAGTGTCCTAGGCTCGCGTCTCTAGCACAGTCTAGCCTAGGACCAGCACACTACCGTCGTTGAGCGTTTATTCAACTTTGCATCTCTGAATTTATTATTGTTGACCCTTTTTGCTACCATACTATAAGCCTTCCCAGCTCCACATACATCTACGTCGTGCATTTGACTCTCCCTGGCAATCGCTCTATCCAAGCTTCTGAGAGTTTTGACTACAACAGTTGCCGATCACTGCTGTCGGTGTTCTGGGAATGGGGGTCCCCAGACTTGCCTGCCTGCGGCCTGCGGCGTGGCTCAAATGGGGGCCCCCAGCACGGCCCATCTTCATCAACACAAGACTCAGGACCCTCGCGAGAGGCCAAGCCTCGCGGGGCGGATGACACGGTGCTTCCTCAGGCGCGGCCTCCTCAGGCTGGCTCACGAGGAGGCGGAGAGATCAAGGCAGGGTACCTCGCGAGGTGCCCATGACGCAAGCCATGACGACCAAGGGTGCCAGGCGGGCGCCAGCCCACGCAGTGTCCTCCCTTTCCTCTTTGGGGCAAAGGGGGCAAGCACAGGCGAGAGGATCAAGCAAAGGCATCCATTTCGGTGAAACAAGACCAAGACCAGTCCAACGGTGGGAAGGAGGTCATCGTGGAGCCCAGGACGGCATCACCACAGGGCCTTTGGCAGGCGAGGACCAACTTTAGTCAGGATAAGTGTACCAGATGTTCCCCTTCGAATTCGGCCAATTGTTGGCACCCTTCCCGCTCAATATTTGGGTAGAGGCCCAAGGCCTTTGCCTATAAATAGGACTAGCCACCCCAGGGTAGAGAGAGGGTAAGAATTGGACAGAACAGGTACAGACACACTGAGAGAGAGAGAGAGAGAGAGAGAGAGAGAAGGGCGGCTGAACTCCCCTAGCAGTTCATCGTCCCAGCAAGAACACGCCCTCGCGAGGTTGTTCTCCTTTGTACTGTTCATCATCATCAGCCCAAGAGGTAATCCACCCACCACACTAGAGTAGGGTATTACACCACGTTGGTGGCCCGAACCAGTATAAACTCTGTGTCTCATGTGCTGTTCATTCTGTAGTTTAGATCCTTGCGAGACGGAGAGGTAGAGGGCATCATCTCCACGCGCACCCCAGAGTTCGAACCTTAAGGGTCTGCCGGAACCCGTGATCCGACATTTGGCGCGCCAGGTAGGGGTGCACCGGAATCTGTCTTCCACCGCTCCGCTCTCCTCCGACCGTAGCATCCATGTCTTATGCTCGTCGGGCCCGCGCCGAGCGTCGGGCCGCCATCGCTTCCTGCGTCGCCCAGACAGCTCCCGTCGGCGAGCGTCCTCGTCGTTCCACGTCGCCCGCCGTCAACGCCGCCACCGGCCCAGCGGGGAATGAACAGCAAGCATCGTCTCAGCATCCGTCAGTGCGGCGAGACGGCCGCACCGCTACTCCGTCGCTCACGCCATCTGGCTCCTCGTCCCACGCGCTCCATGCGCCCTTGGAGGCTCGAGCTGCGCTCATCGCGGCAAACGAACTCCTGCACTACCGTCCCGTCGACGACGTCTACGAAGAGTGGCTCGACCGCGTCGCCGAGCTCGTCCGCGCCGCAGGGAGCTCTCCTGCACCGTCCCCTCCGCTGCGCCGCACCCCGCCCCGCGCGGGCAATGAAGCTCCGGGGGCGTACCAACCGCCTCCTCTCCAAGAAGACGTCATGGCTCCAAGGCGCATGGCCCCTGGGCGGAACCCGCTCCGTCAGGCGCCAGCCCAGCAAGAACGGAGCTGCCAAGAAGTCCCTCGACCGCAAGAGTCTGCCCGAGCGCTTCCTGCTCCGGCTCGCCGCGACCCTGCTCCAACTCCAACACGTCAAGACCCCGCGCTGCTCCCAGCTGCAGCGCAAGGGGACCCGCAAGGCCAAGCTCTCCCTCAACTGAAGCCTCGCGTGGCCACCGCAGGCTGCCGCGCCTACACCACCGAGCTGCGTAGCGTCGCGTGGCCCGGCAAGTTCAAGCCGAACCTGCCTCCTCGCTACGATGTCATGACTGATCCTGCAGAGTTCCTCCAGCTCTACGAGCTGGGCATCGAGGCTGCTAGCGGGGATGAAAAGGTCATGGCGAACTGGTTCCCCATGGCGCTGAAGGAAGGAGCTCGCACCTGGCTCCTGAATCTGGCTCCAGGCACGATCTCCTCCTGGGACCAGATGCGCACCCGCTTCATCGCCAACTTCCAAGGTACTCGCGACTGGCCGCCCGCCGTGAGCGACATGCGCTGCATCAAGCAGCAACCTGGGGAGACCCTGCAAAAGTACATCCAGCGCTTCAACAGTGCGCGCCTCAAGATCCCCAAGGTGTCCGAGGAAGCCATCATCTCGGCCTTCTCCGATGGCATGCGCGACGTCAAGATGAAGGAGGAGCTGGCGATGCATGAAGATCTCTACACCTCCCTGGAGCTGTTCAACTTGGCGACCAAGTGCGCCAGAGCTGAGGAGGGGCGTCTCTCCCTCCTTGAGCTGCCCGCCGCAGACCCAGAAGAGAAGAAGCCCAAGGCCAAGGACGTGAAGCGCAAGGGGGCTGCCGTACTCGCGGCAGAACCGGACACCAAGCGGGGCAAGGATCTGCCTGAATCCTCCAGGGGCAGCCGGTACTGTGTGTACCACGACCTCCACACCCACAACACCAACGAATGTCAAGAACTCCGCGCCGTGCGAGAAGGAAGGATCGGCCGTCGCCCTGACCGCGCTGACCGGGGCTATGGTCGAGGAGGAGGAAGAAACCCATGATGCTGGGAAGATCGCGGCCCGCGCCAAGGGTGGCGCGACCAACCTCGCGAGGACCGCTGACGGGACCTGCCTCGCGAGGGGGACTGGAGGGATCAGCCTCGTGAGGATCGCCCTCATGGCAACACATGCCTCCCTCCGCTGCCGCCTCAGCCAAGGAGGAACGAAGACCGCCATCAAGACGAGGGGGCTGGGGGCTTCCAAGAGCCGCGCGCAATTGCCTGCATCCTGGGCGGAGCTCAAGCCCCAGCCTCTCAACGCATCTTCAAGCAGTTTTCCCGTGAAGTGAATGCAGTCCTCCCCAAGCTCGAAGCAACGCGCCCCCTCAAGTGGTCGGCGTGCGCCATCACGTTTAGCTCAGCAGATCAGCTCAAGTGCGCGGCCACAGCCGGGGTCCTCCCGATGCTTTGCTCCCCAGTCATCAGCAACGTACTGGTCACCAGGACCCTCATCGATGGTGGAGCAGGGCTCAACGTCCTGTCCGTGGAAACATTCAACAACCTCCAAGTGCCCTATGACCAGCTTCAGCCAACCAAGCCTTTCTCCGGAGTCACCGACGATTCCACAATCCCGATCGGGTAGGTCCGCCTCCCTGTCACCTTCGGGGCCCGCAGCAACTACCGCATCGAGCTCATCGACTTTGACGTCGCCCACATCCGCCTGCCGTACAACGCCATCCTCGGGTACCCAACGCTGGCCAAGTTCATGGCCGTGACCCACCACGGCTACAATGTCCTCAAGATGCCAGGGAGTGGTGGCGTCATCACGGTGCCATGTGAAGAGAAGGATGCAGTGTGTTCCCTAGAGCAAGCCTTTCAGGCCGCGTCGCTAGAAGACCCAGATCGCGGAAGCAGGATGCTTCTCGAGACCACACCCAAGAAGAAGAATACGTCGTCAGGCTCAGTCCCTCAGGAGGCAGGCCCCTCAGGGCCCGTGCCTGCCCAGGGGGACCCTCCTTCCATCGCATAGGAAAGCGCGCCCGGTGCCCTCCTCAGGCAGGGCTCGGGGGCTCTCACCTTGAGGGCCACCGACCTAGCCAGGGTCACGAGGGAGGCACTTGGGCACCACGTGGAGGCGTGCTTCGAAGCACGTTTCCCTCAAGAAGGAGCGAGGCAAGGAGGGTCAGACCAGCAGGAGTTCGTTAACAAGGTCACTCAAGAGCTGCAGGAGTCAAGGATCATGAGAGGTCGCCGCCGTCCACCAGCTGTGGCTCCACATCCAGGCGAGGATGGAGGGCTGCGCGTCTGCGTCGACATACCAGGGCTCAATCAGATCGCCACGACAGAGCGCCTCTGTCCCTCGCAAGTGGGGCGCTGCGGGGGTCCACCCCACAACTATGTTCGCATGCCTTACGGCTTGCCGAGCGTGGCTGCTGTGTACCAGAGCCTCATGAGGGGCATCATGGAGACTCAGGAAGACAGGCGTTCTCCAGTCTTGGCGGAGATGGAGATGATTCGCGAGGAGCCACCAGCGCCTCCGAAGCCTCCCGAGGCCCCAGGGCCTGGGGGCTCGTGAGGATCGACTTCCGCAGCCCACCGAGTCTGCCGCACCAACGCTACTTCGCCGTCGACATCTTCAGGTGACATCTTTCAAGCTTCATTCTCAACTGGGTGCGCCCTCCCAGGGTTGCATTACTCCCAGGCCGCGTGGGTCCGTCCCTGCGGCGTGTATCCCTTTTTATTTTTTGGTCGTTAGTTTGCCTTGTTGGGGGCGCCCCTCGGGCTGCATCATCCCCAAGCCACTCAGGCTAGGCCCAGCGGCGTGTATCTCCCTCGCGTTTATTTCCAACTATGCATTCACCTATCATGCTTGATCACCTGATGTCTGTCCACTACACCTCTTCTTCTCCATGTCGACCACTTGCACGTTAAAGGGGGGGTGCCTGAGCATCGTGACTCAGGGCTCTTACCGGCTCTCCAGCCCTCACCCTCTGGCCTTGTCCACGGCATCGCGACCTGGCATACCAGCGACGGCTGAGACAAGCTCGAGGGCCGGGACCCGAGGACGTAGAGTGCCGGCATCTAACCGAATTTCGCAGGAACACATCTCAAGATACGGCCCAGTGCCAGGCGCAACCCGCCTAGAGGTAGGGCCTCGTGAGTCCCGCGCTGGCTCACGGGTGCCCAGATGCACCTCACCTGCCCCAACCAGCGAGCTCTTGAGCAACTAACCGGCGACTAATGACTGTCATGGCAGCCCCTTCTCTTTTCTGTGTTGAGTCTGCAGGATCCTTGGAGGGAATTGCGCTAGCCAAGGCCCTCACGGAGTCCCCTTCACCCTCGTCCGCGCGAACCGCTTGCACGTTAAAGGGGGGTGCCTGAGCATCGCGACTCAGGGCTCTTACCGGCTCTCCAGCCCTCACCCTCTGGCCTTGTCCACGGCATCGCGACCTGGCATACCAGCGACGGCTGAGACCAGCTCGAGGGCCGGGACCCGAGGACGTAGAGCAGAAAGGGGAGCAGAGGCGAGGGAGAAGAGGCGCGCGAGGACCACGCCGAGCAACCCCGATCTAACTACCCCACGGACCCGACGATGCGCTGGGGATGACCCCCGATTCTCCAGATAAGTAACCATCCAAAGCACTGGTTATCATGGCGCTACCCCCGCACCTAATGCAATTCCGTACTAGCGACGTCGCTTCCCTTTCTCACCAAGCGACGGCTGCTTGGGCGCCAAAGGGGACCTCCTGAGCATCGCGACTCAGGGGCTCTTACTGGACCCCGGTTCACTCACCTCCTGGCCTTAACCACGGCATCGCGACCTGGCATACCAGCGATGGCTGACGCCGCCTTGGGACTGGGACCTGTCGACGCAGAGCACCAAGCCCTCGCGAGGTGTGAAAGGGAGGACTAAGCTACGAAGGAATTGACAAATCACACAGTTCCGTAGCAAAGGTCATATATTAACAAAAGGATCACAGACACCTTACAAGCCCCCATTGGGTGCAGTATGACTCCTTGCAGGAAACAGGTCCCAAAAGACGCTAACTACACGTGCCCCAGCAAAAGACGCCATCATCAACAGTGGGCCGTCAAGCACTGGCGCCAACCCCATCCGGATCAGAGTCGGCGACGGCCGAGTGAGCCCGCCCTGCTCCGGGAGCGGCGCTGGCTCGCGGGCTCGTAGCTGTCATCACTCGTCTCAGGAGTCGCGAAGACCTCGCTGGGGGCGCTGGATCCTCCGGCGCTCCCGTCGCTTGTGGAGCTGTCCAGGGGGCGGTCGGCGGGCCCAGCCGTCGCCATAGCAAGGTCCTGGCCGCTTCCCCCGGGGCAGCACGCCAGCCGGCGCCCGCTCGCGTCGAACACCTTGAAGAACATCACCGAAGCGCCATCATACTCCAGGTGGATCGTGAGGGCGCCCCTTGCTCTGCAACCCCGAGCGATCTCGCCCCAGCCGCGAGTCATGAAGACCTCGCCCGAGGCAAGCATCGCGACCTCTGCCTCGGTCGCGGGGGTGCTGCAGTTGGCGTGCTGCAGCCACAACTCCAGGAGTCTTCCCTGTGGAAGATGGAGGCGAAGAAGGGAGGAAAGCGAATCCAAGTTCGCGGAGGCATGGCGGCATGGAGCACGAGCTTGTGGGAGGAGCCCTTGGCATGGATTCCAGGCAGAACGACCCACACCTTCGTGACCCGGTGGCAATGGCGCCTGCCGCTGGGATTGACGTCACCCCCTCCGAGGCCCTCGGCGTGGGCAAACAAGGGAAGCGGAAACCCCGGCGGAGGCCGATCGTACCAAGGCCTTGACACCACCTGGTGGTCTCCTTCGTCTCGGCTGCGAAGGGCAAGTCGCTTCTTCGGTGGGAGCGGGTATGGCTCTTCTTGGAGAGCCTTTCCCTTCACCGCTGCAGAGAACCGGCGAATCGGAGCCATCACGGCAAGACGGAGCAAGAATTGGGGCAAAGGAGAAAACAAGAAGAGATGGACTGGAAGGGCACGCGCGGTGTCGTACTTATAGCCGGCGGAGGCCAACCGTCGGCCTCCACGATCACAGGTAATCATGACACGATTTGCATGCAGGGACTTGTCCAATCCGCGCGATCGTCGAGGCGTCATGGGGAAGCGGAGACACCCACGCCCAATCAACCGCCACGCGGCGCCCAAGGCCGCAGGCTGTTAGGGCCCACGGTGCTTCGCCCTTGCCCTTTCGCCTCTCGGCACGGCCAAGTCCGGGCGCGCCTTGGGCCCGGGGGCTACTGTCGGCGTTCTGGGAACGGGGGTCCCCAGACTTGCCTGCCTGCGGCCTGCGGCGTGGCTCAAATGGGGGCCCAGCACGGCCCATCTTCATCAACACAAGACTCAAGACCCTCACGAGGGGCCAAGCCTCGCGGGGCGGACGACACGGTAATTCCTCAGGCGCGGCCTCCTCAGGCTGGCTCACGAGGAGGCGGAGAGATCAAGGCAGGGTACCTCGCGAGGTGCCCATGACGCAAGCCATGACGACCAAGGGTGCCAGGTGGGCGCCAGCCCGCGCAGTGTCCTCCCTTTCCTCTTTGGTGCAAAGGGGCAAGCGCAGGCGAGAGGATCAAGCAAAGGCATCCATTTCGGTGCAACAAGACCAAGACCAGTCCAACGGTGGGAAGGAGGTCATCGTGGAGCTCAGGACAGCGTCACCATAGGGCCTTTGGCAGGCGAGGACCAACTTTAGTCAGGATAAGTGTACCAGATGTTCCCCTTCGAATTCGGCCAATTGTTGGCGCCCTTCCCGCTCAATATTTGGGAAGAGGCCCAGGGCCTTTGCCTATAAATAGGACTAGCCACCCCAGGGTAGAGAGAGGGTAAGAATTGGACAGAACAGGTACAGACACACTGAGAGAGAGAGAAGGGCGGCTGAACTCCCCTAGCAGTTCATCGTCCCAGCAAGAACACGCCCTCGCGAGGCTGTTCTCCTTTGTACTGTTCATCATCATCAGCCCAAGAGGCAATCCACCCACCACAATGGAGTAGGGTATTACACCACGTCGGTGGCCCAAACCAGTATAAACTCTGTGTCTCTTGTGCTGTTCATTCTGTAGTTTAGATCCTTGCGAGACAGAGAGGTAGAGCGCATCATCTCCGCGCGCACCCCAGAGTTCGAACCTTAAGGGTCTGTCAGAACCCGTGATCCAACAACCGCCTGCTGCTGGGTAAGAACTCGTAAGATTTGACATTTGCTTGACGGATTTGTGACACCCACCACCACCTCTTGTTAGTAGTCTGTAGGATCATATATTTGTGTGTTTCTATTGCTGCTAACCATGCCAGGATCACAAGCCGACGAGACTGACTGGGAGAACATGACGAATAAGGAGTTGCATGATAAATTTCAGCAAATGATGAGTGGACAGGTGCAAGATGTGCTCAACAGATTTGAAGAGGCCATGGAGAAGATAGATGGCATGGAGAAGATGTTCAAAACAAAGCTCGATAACAAGTTTAATGAATTGCTCGCGCATCTTCCACCACCACCATCAGCTGCACCTAACGCACCTCTACAAGAACAACAACAACGACTACCTCCACGTCGCGAAACAGCCCTCCGCCGTGCGAGCCGTGTCCCTCTTGCGCTTGGCCAAATTGTTGGTGCTGCTGTTGATACTTCTGTGGCTCCTGCTGCTGATGCGGAGGAGGATGATTATGTGGGAGATTACGAGGATGAAGTTGATCAAAATCAGAACTACGTGCAACCACCAGCACCACAACCACAAGGTCGTCCACATTTAAATAATGGCAATGTTAGGGCTCCCCCTCAGGTACGAGATCATGACCATCTCCCTGAACTGAAATTGAATATTCCACCATTTGAGGGTAGATATGTTCCTGATATATATCTTACTTGGGAGTTAGAAACTGAACAACGATTTACATGTTTACAATATCCTGAGGAGAGACGTGTTCCTGCTGCTGTTTGTGCTTTCACTAGCTTTGCATGTGTTTGGTGGTCTAAATATTGTAGATTATATCCTGTTCCAGCTACTTGGGCTGCTTTGAAAACTGCTATGCGTACTCGTTGGGTTC
Source organism: Aegilops umbellulata (assembly GCA_032464435.1). Classification (NCBI taxonomy): domain Eukaryota; kingdom Viridiplantae; phylum Streptophyta; class Magnoliopsida; order Poales; family Poaceae; genus Aegilops; species Aegilops umbellulata. Next base: position 78,902,371 of record CP136059.1, read on the forward strand.
CACCATATTATCAACGTGAATTACTTCAAAAATTGCAACGCTTAAGACAAGGAAAAAAATCTGTAGAAGAATATTACCATGAATTACAAACTGGCTTGATTAGATGTGATATTGTTGAGGAGAATGAAGCTATGCTTGCACGTTTTATGGGTGGGTTAAATAGAGAGCTTCAGACCATTCTAGAGTATAAGGATTATAATAATATTACTCGTTTATTCCATCTTGCTTGTAAAGCTGAACGTGAAGTGCAGGATCGACAGGCATTGGCGCGAAGTAACTTTTCTACAGGTCGACCTTCATCATGGACACCACGTGCATCATCTACTTCCACTGCACCATCACCTCCTTCGGGTGCCACCTCCAACCATGATACAAGAAAGCAGGCACAACCACCACTATCTGCCAAGAGCACACCTGCCGGGCCTGCACAAAGCTCTTCTTCTTCTTCCATGGCGTCAACAGGGCACACAAGTGATATTATTTGTCGTCGTTGTAAGGGAAGAGGACATTTTGGGAGAGAATGCAAATCTTAACGTGTCATGATTGCTACTGAGGATGGTGGGTATGAGTCCACTAGTGAATATGATGAGGAGACTTTGGCTCTTATTACACATGAAGAACACGGTGGAGATGATTCTGATCATGAGATGCAATACATGGCCGCTGAAGATGCTGACAGGTATGAATGTTTAGTTGCTCAATGTGTTTTGAGTGTGCAGGTTACACAAGCTGAGCAAAATCAGAGGCATAATTTGTTCCATACAAAGGGAGTTGTGAAGGAACGTTCTATTTGCATCATCATAGATGGAGGGAGCTGCAACAACTTGGCTAGCATGGAGATGGTGGAGCAGCTATCTCTCACCACAAGACCACATCCACATCCGTACTACATCCAATGGTTCAACAACAACGGCAAGGTTAAGGTAACATGTACCATTCGTGTGCATTTTAGTATCTCTACATATGCTGATTATGTTGATTGTGATGTGGTACCCATGCAAGCATGTTCCTTATTACTTGGTAGACCATGGCAATTTGATAAAAATTATGTACACCATGGTAGAAACAATCAGTATACTCTTGTTCATAAGGATAAAAATATTACTTTGCTTCCTATGACTCCTGATTCCATTTTGAAAGATGGTATTAATAGAGCTAATAAAGCAAAACAGGAGAAAAATAAAAGTGAAAATCAGATTGTGGCAAAAGAATTTGAGCAACAAATGAAGCCTAATAATAAAACATCTAGTGTTGCTTCAGAAATTAAATTGGAAAGTGCATGTTTACTTGCCACCAAATCTGATACTGATGAGCTAGATTTTAGCAAATCTGTTTGCTATGCTTTTGTGTGCAAGGAGGCATTATTTTCATTCGAGGACGTGCCTTCCTCTTTGCCCCCTGCTGTCACTAACATTTTGCAGGAGTTCGCTGACGTCTTCCCACAAGACGTGCCACTGGGATTACCACCTATTCGAGGGATTGAGCATCAAATTGACTTAATTCCTAGTGCATCACTACCCAACTGTGCACCATACCGTACCAATCCAGAGGAGACGAAGGAGATTATGCGTCAAGTACAGGAGCTGCTCGACAAAGGTTATATACGCGAATCTCTTAGTCCTTGTGTTGTTCCTATTATACTAGTGCCTAAAAAGGATGGTATGTCGCGTATGTGTGTTGATTGTAGAGGCATTAATACTATTACTATTCATTATCGTCATCCTATTCCTAGGCTAGATGATATGCTTGATGAATTGAGTGGCTCTACAATATTCTCCAAAGTTGATTTGCGTAGTGGATACCATCAAATTCGTATGAAATTGGGAGATGAATGGAAAACAACATTTAAAACTAAGTTTGGTTTATATGAGTGGTTAGTCATGCCTTTTAGGTTAACTAATGCACCTAGTACTTTCATGAGACTAATGAACGAAGTTTTATGTGCTTTCATTGGACGTTTTGTGGTAGTCTATTTTGATGATATACTAATTTATAGCAAACCTTTGGAAGAACATTTGGAACATTTACGTGTTGTTTTTAATGCTCTACGTGATGCACGTTTGTTTGGTAACCTTGGGAAGTGCACCTTTTGCACCGACCGAGTATCTTTTCTTGGCTATGTTGTTACTCCACAGGGAATTGAAATTGATAAAGCCAAGATTGAAGCTATTGAGAGTTGGCCGCAGCCCAAAACGGTCACACAAGTGAGGAGTTTTCTTGGATATACTGATTTGAAGCCTTATTTGCGTGAGGAAGATGAGCTTCCGTCGAGGACGACTTCGTTTCAAGAAGGGGGGGATGATGAGGACATCAATACCATTGTTACACCCACAGCCCCTACTACTACATATACTGGACCAATTACTAGAGCTCGCGCACGCCAATTAAATTATCAGGTACATTTGTTTCTTGGTATTGATTCTAATGTTCATGGGAATATGATGCTGCCTAAATTGGATACATTTGTTTTGCTTACAAATGAAGGGCCTGGCATGGATAAGAGGGATGAACATTGGAGCACGAACAAGCATGGAGTTGATGGCATGCGCAAGGGGAACAAGAACATAGTTACAAGTGATGATTTTAGGACTTTGAAGCCACCATAATGAGTGCATGAAGCCTTGGACGAAATATACAAGATGCCACTTCATAAACTTCGTCCAGAGGCTATTCTAGGTGCTACGTCACCTTATTATTGGGCCAGGCCCATGTAATTTCGAAATACATAAGTATAGGCTGTTTTTAGAGTCCGTATGTGTGGGAAAACAAGAGATAGGGTTGGTTTCGGACCCCTTCCCCAAGGGCCAAGAAATCCCCACCCCTGTTCCTCCATATATACAACCCTTAGGGCACCGTTTAGACTTTGGGTTTTGTTTAGATTAAAAGTTCGCCATAGCTGCAACTTCGCGTACTTCGTTTCGGACAAAGGCATCACAGAACCCCACCTTGATCAATAAAGCTTTTCTCTTATATTCGCAATATCCAGATTGCAATCTTAGTTTCTTGCTTGTTCTTCGTTTGCCTACAGGAAACAGACCTTCGTGGTCAGGTTGATCGTGCTCCGGCGTGGTCAATAACCTCTCGCAGTTGGTTTAGCGATTTCTAAGGCACGACGTCCTCGCACGTTCGTAGTCGGATCGTCAAAGTCGACTTCCTCCAAAACGATAGCCACCATCTCATCGAAATACGGGACACCTTTGCCTCTATCATCTTGCTAGCTGGTTCGGTCGCCGGTGGCGGCGCCGGACGACGAGGTGAGGAGGAGGAGCACGGGGAGGCTCAGGGCAGGGGCTTGTGGACGGCGTGCTGTGGGAGGAGGAGGCCAGGAACGAGGCTCTTGCTCGATCTGGAGGCGGACGCGAGGATGGTTCGAAGGGAGGAGGTGGAGGCTGCTGGCTGGATGGAGTCGATGGTTGGATCGATGCTGAAGACGAGGTGGAGCGGTGGTTGCTGCGGGAGGAGATCCCAAGGAAGATCTTGGAGCGGTGGCGGCGGGGAGGGACAAACCTCCTAGGTTTTAGAGTTAGGCTAGATTAGGTGAGGTTGGACTATAAATAGAGAAAGGAGGGAGATTTGGATCACCCGATCGAAATCAGACGGCTGAGAAAATATAGGTTAGGAAGTCCAATTAAGAAAACGGAGATGTTTTATAGATGTTTGGGGATGATCCGGACGCAACGGTCATGACGGCTTGGGTCAGGTTCAGGACTACTTTCGGACGCGCACGAGAGGGGGCTGCGGGCTGCCAAGAGAGGTTAGATGCTTTGATAAGAGAGAATTGAAAACACGGTTGGTCTCGGAATGGTCAACGAAGGCAACAGGAAGACGCTGCAACTACAAACGGACTATGAGTTTTATGAAAACATGCAGATGCAATGCGCATGATGCTATGAGATGAGATGCAACAAGGAAATAAATACACACGACGATAACGAAAACATGGAAGCCGTCTGGAGAGCCGGTCTCGGGTCATTACATGCATGTAGGTAGCTAAGTTTATCCAGAAACCCTAGAAGCCACGTAATTAAAATTTGCCAACCCGATTAGAGGACGTCTAACTTGGTTTTGCAAGGTTTGCATATAATGAGTTTATGTATGAGATGGTTATACGATGTAATGTTAAGTGGCTTGTGCATCATGACATGATCGCTGGAGCCACGAGATTCCCACCTTAATGTAAATATCATGGAGATAGGTTACATGTGATGGTGGAAATACATACATGGAGGACCCCGACGAGGAGAAGGTGTACCAAGGCGCGGTACAAGGAGCTATAATTTCGTGCCATGTGGAATTTCAGCTTTCTGGTGTCACGGCAACATTTTCTAAGTTGTCACCACGACAACATTTTCGGAGATTGCCGCCATGGCAATGTTTTTAAATGGTTGCCACGGCAACGAAATATTGGTCGTCACGTCGCTTCAACTAGAGATTGAAGATGATCACAGAGAACTCCCGGCACCCAGGGCTATAGCATATCATGCTATTATGAATTGCCTGAGTTGTTTATCCCTTTTTTGTTTTCACACTTCGATTGAGAAGTAGTCAATTATTAGGGTGATCTCTCATAGTAAATATCAAGTTAAAAGGTGCTCTTCCCAGTGTTGCAACAGTCTATAACACGTAGCGTACCGAAGTGCATCATGTCCACATGAGGACAAACGGGACATGTGGTGTAAGATGGAGATGGTCAGACCATGTATGTAGATAGCACTTGGTTGTCTTGAAGTTCTTGCAAAATTGTTCTAAGCTTGGAGCACAAAGCATCGAAAGATGAATAAGAGTCATATGGAGACATGGTTGGCAAAACTTTTCCTATCGGTCAAAATTCTTATCATCAGCGATGTCCACATCAATGGCTGCGAATTAGATTTGAATATTGAATCACTCACTATCAATTATGAGAGATATTGATTTGAGTGGGAGCACAGTTATGTGTTAATTAAATTTAATTACTAGTGCAAATTAATTATGAACATGTAGTTTGCATTATAGTTGTAGAATTATGTCTCATGGTTCCACCTTTGTTATTGAAATTGATTGACTGCTATTTATCTAGTTGCATCTTTATGATTGAGAGGATCGTCCTCTAAAAGTGCCAAGGACTTTTGTCCTACTACATGATTGCAATGCCCTCATGCTAGGGCTATGGATGATGAGACTCGCATCTTTTGATCCAAAAGCAAGAATTCCATTACGGCATGCTTGCTTCTGAGAAACCTGAACTTCAAAATGTTTGCGGTAGTTATGTGATATTCTCAGAACTGAAAACTGTTTTTAGAAACAAATAAAGGTTAAAAGATATGTGATATCTAAAAGAAGTGTTTTGTTTGCAAGTTCTAGTGAAGCATTCAACTATGTTTAAGACTGAGATATGTAAGATCCGGAAGAACACTAGTCATGAGTTGATGGTGAGAACTTAAAGAGAAAGAACAAAACCAAAGGATGTAATGAGACTTACATGCCTAGGGAAGTTCGGGGCTCCCGCCACTCTTAAGAAGTTAGATGAATTCTTCTGTTGACTGGGAGAAATATTGAAAGTAAAACTATAAGAAGTTTAGAGGCGAAAAGAAAAGAAGACTGGAATGTCGAGCTCAGGTATGAATGTCATACAAGTTATAAGATGTAGAGGAAGTCAGTCAAGTAAAGTGTGATTCTTGACAACTGTGATTAAATTGTTAAACACTAAATTATTTGGGAATTGTGGTTAAATGTTGACCACAAGGATACCGACTATTCCATGATGTTGCGAATCAATGCAAGAATTACTATGACCTAATGACCAACAGATTAATAATGTTAAAATGTGTGTTGAAAATTTTATAAAAGTTATGATATTTTTTCATCAACATATTACCTCTAAATTTACTGTCATGGTTCATTTTAGAGTTTAATAGACTCTAGCCCATTGCACAGAAGTTGCAAGGAGGTGGTTCATAAGAGAACAATAGTTGTTCGATGTAATGAACAAAAGGGGCATACTCCTATTGTGAATAGGATGTATGTTATGAATATTGATGATAGATTGAACATCTATAACAGTGATGCTAAGTGTCGCAAGACTAAAGGAATACCACATGTATGTGGCGCTGCATTTAGTCACATTGGAGAAACCCGCATGGAGAAATTCCATAGTGAAGGGTTTTGGAGTTAGATGATTGCGAATCATCTAACACTTGCAATTTTCGTCCGAATAGTGAAGTAAACTAAAAATACTGTTCACAGGCCATGAGGAACGAGCAACAAAATAATTGGAACATGCATATTGATGTGTGTACTCCAATAAGTGTTTTTGCAAGCAGTGCATTTATCTATCTTCAAGGATGGATCAAGTAGATATTTATATTTGCTAATTGAGACATAAATCTGGATCTTTTGAAATGGTGCAAAAGATTTTCAGAATGAAGTAGAAATTATTGTAACAAGAAAATTATGTTTCTATAATTCGATTGTAGAAAAGAATATTTGGGTTACAAATTTAGGGAATGTCTGATGAGCTGTAAAATTATTTTATAGCGTGCAACTACTAGAGACACTACTAAGATTAAGCATGTTTTAAGTAGATGTAATCAAACTATGTATGACATGGTGAGATCAAAGGTGACATTAATTATTTCGCAATATACTTTCAAAGTGATGTTTTAGAGAATGTGGCTTTTACACTAAAAAAGAAGTGCCATCAAATTTATTGAAATAAGTGCTACTTTGTAGGTTATCCCAAATAGGTGGGTATTCCTCTATCACTACGCTGAGGCAAAGTGTTGCCACAGAGTGTGGAAGTTTTGAAGATTTTTTTCTACAAAAGAGTGAGTGGGAGGATAGTGCAACTCGACAAGATGGCGGAATGTTCGTAATCAGGTCAAAGAAAAGAAAAACTGGAAGTAATTCTAGAATTTCTTACTACGGTTGATACAAAAGCCTCTACATGAGATATAAAGACTACGGTCGAACTTCCAGCTGAATTATATAGGTTAGGAAAATTCATGTAGACCTTTGGGGTATGGAGGCGAAATATTGTTGGGCAAACAATGAACCTATAATTCATCGAGAAGTGTTGATGGGTCCTGACTCCAGAAATTGGCTATATGCCAACATAATTTGAGATAGTATCCATTCACATAATTCAAGCTTAGAACTTGATGAACCCTTTGAAAGACTTAGAGTCTGAAGAATACTAATGGATCTATAAACTGACAAAGATAAAAATGTTTTGTAATGATTGACTTGTTAATAATAGTCCATGACAAGATCAAATAATTTACTATGACGACATTGTCCCATAGTAGTAATACTTAAAGTCAGTTGGGATTAAACAACAATTATTAAATATTCCAGTTATGAGATAAAACAAATGGATGTCAAAATGATTCCAATAGAGGCAAAGTTGTCCCTCTATCGATGAGATGGTGGTTATCATTTTTGTGGAGTAGACTTTGATGATCTGACTAAGAACGTGCGAGAATGTCGTGTGGCAACCCGATCCACATGGAGCAGGGGGCCTTCGTACGTCAACCCAGGATAACACCTTATGCACGACAGGTACATGATACAACAACACAAGTACAAAATATTCATCATTTACATGACATAGAGCATTACATCATTGCTGAATAAAATAAGTGGCATAGCTCTAAGGCTATCTAAATGGCGGAGAAGTCTTGGTTTGGCGGAACGTCGACTCTGGCTGGGCTCCACAACTCCTAGGACTTGCAAGGTTACGGTCTAGCTCGACAAGTCTCGTCCCGCAATCTGGCCACGTACAAGGCCAGATGAGTACTTTGAATGTACTTGCAAGACAACCAAATACATAGCATCCAAACAAGCAGATGACAAAGCAAATCCCGTGGTCATACATGGTAATAGATAAGCATGGCATGATAATAACAATGAACATGGATCAAGCAAAGCATTGGCATATCATAGCATACTATAGCATCGCAATTAAATAACATGACATACCATAGAATATCATAACATGGCATATCTTGGCATATCATAACATAGCATGGCATGGCATAGTTATATCTACAAGACATGGATATATGCATGGACTATACTGGAAAGTAAACTACCATCACCTCCCCGTGAAGAGTAAGAATGATATACTGTTCATCAATCACTTGCACTGCCACTGCCCCTCGGAGCCAACTCATGGCTCACCGAGATTTCATCTCGTCATCATGTTCGAAACAACTCCGCGACTTCTCATGACTATCTCATAGTACAAGTCACCACATAATTTGTAGCACATTATCAATCGTGCATGCCCTCCAACTGCGCGATTGTGGGGGCTAACATGTCGGGATCCTCCTTCACCATGTCATGCTTCACATCTGCATCACACAACACACCCACGCAAAACAACTCAGAATTACATCGCACCAATCTGGACATGGAACCCCCAAAAAACCAAGCAGGTAGGTGATACCATTATATAGGCTATTCATGGTCTCGGAGCATCCCCCAACCCCTATTGCTACCACCCACCGCCGTCTGGCTCATCGCAGCCCCCTGCACATATCCATTGGCTTGGCTGCAAGGACAACACATCATAGTTGCACACAGAAAAACATTTGGAGAAAAAACTTTTAATGCTAAATATATTTCATCTAATACCAGTTTTTCAACAGAGCAACATCTTTCTCTGAACACAGATTAAGAAGGTGTGCATAAAAATATGGTAGAAAAGTGGAGTTTACTTGCAATGCTTTTATCCTTGATCTCTTTATAAGATTTTCAATAATGAAATTCTCTATAGTTATAGCCGTCAAAAAGAAAAAATAAGCAAATTAATATTATGAGAACAAACAGACCGACATAATATAAGCTAAATGAGGCATCATGCCTTACTTTTCTGAATACAAACACACTGACATAAGATAATCTAAATAAGGGACCATGCCTTCAGGAACCGAGTGATGGAGACTTTCAGGCAAGGATTAGAAACATGCTTGATTCTGCGAAAAAATGTAGGAGATTACACCTTCCTTTCAAGAGAAAAAAATGTCAGAGATGATGATTCCTGATGTCACTGAGTTTGTGCAAGTTGTACAAAAAAATTCCTCTTAAAACTTGTAGTCAAGTTTTGCAGTGCAACCTTCAGTGTTTGTCTGGCAGCTAGAATATTAAATGAAAAGACGATGATCCTTTTTGATTATTTGTCACAGTACTGCAACTAATCACCCTAAAATATCTTTCTTTAGTAGGTTAAACAACGCTGAAACATCCACAATAAGAATCTCACTAGAATATGCTTTTGGACAAAGAGCGCAAGACCAGCTTGGCAATGTTGAATTTGTCGATTTCCTAGCTTATAGTTGCAGGAACGTCGTAAGATTCAAGTAAAACAACTTTGGCTTCTACCTATTTGATCAAACAAAGTAAATCGTGTCACAATGAGGATCAAATTTCATGACTTTACGCGAACCACAAATCACATGGTAGATCAGAGAGTCACCTAGCATGCTGTAGGCATCTATAAGAACATATGCACAAGGGATTAAATCAAATGAGAAAGTGGAATAGGCAAATCAGGAGAGAGAGAGGGGGAGATGGGAGCCTGTACAGAATGCATGGGTGTAGCCTTGCCATGGTAGCCTACGCCTCAGGCCTGCTGCACGGGGAGAGCTTGAGAGAGGCGGGGAGATTGGGTCGGATTGAGGCAAAGCTAATCAAGAACACGAGAAAGAGGGAGGGAGGGAGAGAGACAGATTAAACACATAGCTACTAGTACAAACCATCAGCCCCGAGGGTGGACTACTCCATCCTCATCATGGTGGCCGCCAGGATGATGAAGATGGTCACCGGTGATGATTTCCCCCTCCGGCAGAGTGCCAGAACGGGGTCTAGATTGGTTTATCATGGCTACAGAGCCTTGCGGCGGCAGAACTTATGATCTAGGGTAACCCCCGAGGAGGTTGGAATATTTGGCAATTTATTGGGCGAAGAGGGTGTGCGGGAGGCCACCAAGGTGGGCACAACCCACCGGGGTACGCCTCAGGGCCCAGGCGCACCCTGGTGGGTTGTGCCCCCCTTGGGGAACCTCCCAGGTGCTGCCTTGGCCCATTGGATGTCTTCTGGTCCATCAAAAAATCCACAAAAAGTTTCGCGGTGTTTGGACTCCGTTTGATATTGATTTCCTGCGATGTAAAAAACAAGCAAAAAACAGCAACTAGCACTGGACACTGGGTCAATAGTTTAGTCCCAAAAATGATATAAAGTTTCTATGAAATGATTGTAAAACATCCAAGAATAATAATATAATAGCATGAATGAGGGAGTCCTGGATTAGGGGGTGTTCGGATAGCCGAACTATATCTTCAGCCGGACTCCAGGACTATGAAGATACAAGATTGAAGACTTCGTCCCGTGTACGGAAGGTTCTTTCCTTGGCGTGGAAGGCAAGCTAGGCGTGCGGATATTCAAGATCTCCTACCAATGTAACCGACTCTGTGTAACCCTAACCCTGTCCGGTGCCTATATAAACCGGAGGGTTGTAGTCCGTAGGACGAACACATCATAACCATCATCATACCCATAGGCTAGCTTCTAGGGTTTAGCCTTCTTGATCTCGTGGTAGATCTGCTCTTGTACTACCCATATCATCAATATTAATCTAGCAGGAGTAGGGTTTTACCTCCGTCGAGAGGGCCCGAACCTGGGTAAAATAAAGTGTCCCTTGTCTCCTGTTACCATCCGACCTTGACGCACAGATCGGGACCCCCTACCCGAGATCCGCCGGTTTTGGCACCGACATTGGTGCTTTCATTGAGAGTTCCTCCGTGTCGTCGCCTTTAGGCCCGATGGCTCCTTTGATCATCAACAACGATGAGGTCCAGGGTGAGACTTTTCTCCCCGGACAGATCTTCGTCTTCGGCGGCTTCGCTCTGCGGGCCAACTCGCTTGGTCATCTGGAGCAGATCGAGAGCTACGCCCCTGGCCATCAAGTAAGGTTTGGAAGCCTAAACTACACGGCAGATATCCGCGGAGACTTGATCTTCGACGGATTCGAGCCACAGCCAAGCGCGCCGCACTATCTCGAGGGGCATGATATAGCTCTGCCTCCGAACAGTGTCCTGGAGGCCGCATACGCTCCGGCCCCGATCCTCGATTCGGAGCCCGTTGCGTTCTTTGAAGATGAACGGTTGGACGTCACCTCGGGGGCTGCGATCTTAAAGGCCATTGAGCCGAACGCGAGCCCCGTGCTCCGCATGGCCTGTGACTCCAAGGAGCCGGACTCTGCTCCGAACTTTGGGTCGTCCGTGCCCCCGCCGATCGAATCAGATTGGGCGCCTGTAATGGAGTTCACCACCGCGGACATCTTTCAGTATTCACCTTTTGGTGATATTCTGAATTCTCTCAAGTCTCTCTCTTTGTCAGGAGAGCCCAGGCCGAACTATGGCCTGCGAGGTTGGGATTCGGACGACGAAGAAATTCAAAGCCCACCCACCGCCCACTTAATAGCCACTGTCGACGATATATCCGACATGCTCGACTTCGGCTCCGAAGACTTCGACGGTATGGACGACGAAGGAGGAGACGAGCAAGAACCAGCACCTGTAGGGCGCTGGACCGCCACCTCATCATACGACATATACATTGTGGATGCTCCAAAAGATGGAGATGGCGATGGAACAGCGGAGGATGGCACTTCGAAAAAGCCTCCAAAACGCCGACGTCAGCGGCGCCACTCCAAATCCCGCCACATCAGAAACGGTGATTCCGGCACGGGAAATAATACTACCCCGGACAGCGCCGAAGAACACCAAAACCAGCAGGATTCGGCACAGGAAGATGGAGAAGACCGCCCTCATGAGAGAGCGGCAGAGCGAGAGGTCGAGGACGATAACTACATGCCTCCCTCCGAAGACGAGGCAAGCCTCGGCGACGATGAATTCATCGTACCATCGGACCCCGCCGAACAAAAGCGCTTTCAACGCAGGCTTTTAGCCACGGCGAATAGCCTAAAGAAAAAGCAGCAACAGCTTAGAGCTGATCAAGATTTGCTAGCTGACAGATGGACTGAAGTCCTTGCGGCCGAAGTGCACGAGCTCAGACGCCCCTCCAAAAACTATCCTAAGCGCAGGCCGCTACCCCAATCAAAGGAGGAAGCCCAAGACATGGCAGATCGGCCACCTCACGGCCGCGACAGAGAAGCCTGTCGAACATCCAAACAAGCCATGCCCCGCAGCCGCTTTACCAAGGCACGGGAACACGAACCAGACCTGCGAGACGTCCTGGAGGACAAATCAAGGCAAACAAGATCGATCTATGGATCGCGCGGACGCCAGACGGCACGTGATAGTTTTCACTCCGGACACAATAAATCCGGCCGGGCCGAACACAACAGGCACAGCTCCTCCGAACTGCGTCGAGACATAGCCCAGTACAGGGGCGCCGCACACCCACTATGCTTCACAGACGAAGTAATAGATCATAGAATCCCAGAGGGTTTTAAACCCGTCAACATCGAGTCATACGATGGTACGACCGATCCGGTAGTATGGATTGAGGACTATCTCCTCCACATCCACATGGCACGTGGCGATGATTTGCACGCCATCAAATATTTACCCCTTAAGCTTAAGGGACCAGCCCGACACTGGCTTAACAGCCTCCCCGCAGATTCGATCGGCTCTTGGGAGGACCTGGAGGCCGCATTCCTCGACAACTTCCAGGGGACCTACGTATGGCCACCAGACGCCGACGACCTAAGCCACATAATCCAGCAGCCAGAAGAATCGACCAGGCAATTCTGGACGCGGTTACTAACAAAGAAAAATCAGATAGTCGATTGTCCGGATGCAGAGGCCTTAGCAGCCTTCAAGCATAACATCCGTGACAAATGGCTCGCCCGGCACCTGGGACAGGAAAAGCCGAAATCCATGGCAGCCCTCACGACACTCATGACCCGCTTTTCCGCGGGCGAAGATAGCTGGCTAGCTCGTAGCAACAACTTATCGAAGAAGCAAGGTAATTTAGATACCAAGGACAAAAGTGGCAGGTCGCGACGGAATAAACAGAAACGCCGTGTCAGCAGCGACAGTAATGAAGATACGGCAGTAAACGCCGGATTCAGAGGCCATAAATCCGGTCAGTGGAAAAAGCCATTCAAAAAGAATACCCAGGGCCCGTCCAGTTTGGACCGAATACTCGACCGCTCGTGCCAGATTCACGGCACCCCCGAAAGGCCAGCCAATCACACCAACATGGATTGTTGGGTGTTCAAGCAGGCAGGCAAGTTAAGAGCTGAAAACAAAAACAAGGGGCTAGACAGCGATGACGAAGAGGGGCCCAGGCCGCCGAACAACAACGGACAGAAGGGGTTTCCCCCACAAGTGCGGATGGTGAACATGATATACGCGACTCATATTCCCAAGCGGGAGAGGAAGCATGCGCTACGGGACGTATACGTGATGGAGCCAGTCGCCCCAAAGTTCAACCCATGGTCCTCTTGCCCGATCACCTTCGATCGAAGGGACCACCCCACCAGCATCCGTCACGGCGGTTTTGCCGCATTGGTTCTTGACCCAATCGTTGACGGATTTCACCTTACAAGAGTCCTCATGGACGGCAGCAGTAGCCTGAACCTGCTCTACCAGGATACAGTGCGGAAAATGGGCATAGATCCATCAAGGATCAAGCCCACAAGGACGACCTTTAAAGGCGTCATCCCAGGTGTAGAGGCCAATTGCATAGGCTCCATAACACTTGATGTGGTCTTCGGATCTCCGGACAACTTCCGAAGCGAAGAGTTAATCTTCGACATAGTTCCGTTTCGCAGTGGCTATCATGCTCTGCTTGGATGAACCGCATTCGCTAAATTCAATGCGGTGCCGCACTACACATATCTCAAGCTCAAGATGTCAGGCCCTCGAGGTGTAATCACGGTCAGCGGAAACACCGAACGCTCCATCCGTACGGAGGAACACACGGCGGCCCTCGCAGCAGAGGTACAAAGCAGCCTGTTAAGGCAGCTCTCGAGTCCGGCCGCTACAAAGCAGGACAAAGCAAAACGCGTCCGGAATAACCCGCAGCAAGACCGACTGGCGCGTTCAGAGCACGCGTAGCAATACGGCCCCAACCCCAGCCATCGCTACATAGCGGAGCTAGTACCTCGAGTACACAATTATGCCCTTACAATTCCATGGGCATAGGGGAAGGGGCAGATAAAACGGCATGCCAACAATACGGCGTCAAACGTACTAGGGGCTGTCGGGTTCTTCTTTTCTTTCAGGACTCCATACTCTGGATACAGTGTTCGGCCTCGCTGCCGCATAGACGATACAGGACCCAGGAATGCAGACAGAACAACGCCGCATCATGGAACTCTCAGGTGGTCTCTATTTCGAGCGATATATCTGTTTCTAAATTCCGCGGCCTGCGCCTGGTCAGGACATATTAAATAGTCTAAATTTTTTTTCGTACTACTTGTATTGTTCGGCTTGAATAAACAGCCTCCTCATAAATAATGCATAGCTTTTTGTCTATTTTTTGCATTATCTTCTTTTAATATACATATGTTTACTCAAATAACATGATCGCACCCGTACACCATGGTACGGCAAACCACGCCAGGGGCTTTATTACCCTTCTATCTGGTGTGAGAAGTCCGTCCACTTTCACAAGTGCGGCACCCCGAACTTATAGCATTATATGCATCGGCGCCGAGTCATGATTTTGGTCATATGTTGGGTTTGCCCGGCTCCTATGTTTTGGTGCCTTACGTTCCGCTCTATCGGCTAAGGTAGCACTAGGAGAACCACTGCGATTGTGCCCCAGATCATGTGGGTGAGCACCTCAGTGGAGAAAGCTAAAACAGACTGTCATGATAAGGCACGAGACCAGTCGCTGTTCGAGAGGTTTTTTGAGTCCCTAAAGGCTTATGCCGCTTCGAGCGGAGAGCTGGTTAAGTCCGGCTAAAGGCGTGGATAGTGCCCCGAATTCGGCCTTCCGAACTAGGGGCGTCGCCGAAATTTAAAATTATAACGTTCTATGGCTAAGTGAGAGTGTTCAAGCATTATAGTCCGATTGCCTGGTTCGCTGTGCTGAGCGCCTCCCTTGAAGGACCCAACTATGGGAACAAGAGCCCTCAGGTTTATCCCGAACACCCCAGCACTAGTTGCATGGGGGCAGAAGCCGACGACTCGCCATCTCTCAGTTATTGATAAACGGCCGCACAAAAAATAATATTTTAAATTCAGAAAGCATTGCTTAAGCGCATATGAACAAGTTTTCAGCGCACAGGATACAAACGAGCGAGTTCATTGAAATATTACATCTTTGGCACATTCATCCGCGACAAGGCGAGCTCCAGCGAGAACTTCCTTGTAGTAGTTCTCGGGCTTGCGATGCTCCTTCCCCTGCGGCGGCCCGTCCTTCACCAGCTTCTCTTCGTCCAGCTTGCCCCAGTGTACCCTTACACGGGCAAGGGCCCTCCGGGCACCTTCTATGCATACGGAGCGCTTGATGACCTCAAGCCATGGACAGGCCTCCACCAGCCGCCGCACCAGCCCGAAGTAGCTCCCAGGCAGGGCCTCTCCAGGCCACAGCCGAACTAGTAAGCCCTTCATGGCCTGTTTGGCTGCCTTGTGGAGCTCGGCCAGCTGCTTCAGCTGATCGCTTACGGGCAAAGGGTGTCCGGCCTCAGAATACTGAGACCAGAACACACTCTCCGTCGAGCTGCCCTCTTCAGCTCGGTAGAATTCGGCGACGTCGGATGCGCTGCGGGGAAGATCGAAGAACGCCCCTGGAGAACTCCGGATTCGGGTAAGTAATAGGTATTTCACCTTTATATTCCTACTTTGCATTAAGAATGCCTTACCCGCTGCTATCTTTTTCACATCCTCCAACTCTTGGAGGGCCTTTTGGGCTTCGGCCTTGGCACTCTTGGTGGCCTCAACAGCCGACGCGAGCTCGGATGCTTGCGTTTTTGCCTCAAGCTCCAAACCCTCATGTTTCTTCATGAGAGCTTGCAGCTCTTGCTGCACCTCGCCGACTTGGACCCCAAGCTTTTCTCGCTCGGCGCGCTCCTCGGCCGCTTTATTCTCGGCCTCAGCCAGCGCCTGCTTCAGGGTTGCCACCTCAGTTGTGGCCCCTACAATAAGCAGTACAATCCTGTTATTTCTTTTTGCAATCAAGCCTCTCTATAGGCACCACTTTTTTTTCTTTCTTTCTTTTTTTTCTCTAAGGGGTATTTTCTTACCTTCCTTTTCCACGAGATGCCTTTTGGCATGGCCGAGCTCTTGCTCGGACCGCTCGAGGTCCTTTTTCAGGACTTCCACCTGCGCAGTCAGTGCGGCGGTGGACAGCAGGGAAGCCTGCATACGCATATTAGACTTTTTATTAGACTCCTGCGAAAATAGTTGGATCCCCTATTCGGCTTTTCTTTCCGAACACCGAACAGAGCATCAGGGGCTACTGTCTATGCGGTAATGAATTTAGCATATTTTTTGCTTACCTGGAAGCCTGTTAGAAGGCTAGCGCAAGCTTCATTCAGTCCGCTCTTGGCGGACTGAACCCTTTGGACCACTGCACTCATAACAGTACGGTGCTCCTCGTCGATGGTGGCGCCTTCAAGCGCCTCCAACAGACTATCCGGCGCCTCTGGTTGGACAGAGGTTACCGGCGCAGACGGTTTACTCCTCTTGGAAGGAGTTCGCCCACCGCGAGCCAGGACGGTTGAGTCCGGCGCGGTGTCCGGCACAAAGCCGGACTGGGAGCCCTGGGGGGTTTCATCCCCTTTACTCCTGGGGTCCTGAAGATTGCCTTGCGGCTCCTCCAGGACCACCTCCTCCTGCCCTGTTCGGCAGGACGCCGCTTCGACGTCATCCGCCCCGCGGGGGGAGACTGCGGGCGGGACAGAGTTCATGTCCGATGAATCCAGGGAGTCGCTCGATGAATCATCGAGTGCGGCTCGGGGCGGGCTGCGCAAATAACATTCGACATTAGGGTAAGCTGCGCACTTGAAGATACTATGAGTCATTCTGGTATGTGAATACTTACGATGTCGCCGGACGCTTGGTTCTGTCCGGCCACTCCTTTCCGCCCTCTTCGGCGTTGGGGGAGTAGTCCGGCGGAGGGGTCTTCCTTTTCCTCGACCCCTCGGCCTCCCCTGTTGGGGCGGCCTTCTTCTTTTTCGCTCCCCTCGATGGAGGGGGAGAGCTTCCTTGTTCCTCCTCCTCGTTTTCACAAGAGGAGGGCGTCGCAGACTCGCCAGATGACGAGCTCGACACCACCACATTGCGGGCACTCTTTCGAGTCCCGGTGGTCTTCTTCTTCTTGACCTTCTTCTCCGGCACCACATAGGGCGCCGGAGCCAGCAGCTTCTCTAAGAGAGCTGGGGCTGGGTCTTCGGGCAGAGGAGCCGGACAGTTGATTGGTCCGGCTATCTTCAGCCACGCCTGTCAAAGGCAAAGGGAGTTTTTAGATCCCACATAGAGTCAATCTATGTAGAAAAGCTTAACGAACCTGTGAAAGGTATAAATAGCTTACCTCGCCAGCATTGCGCTGCGAGCTGTATCCGCGGTCCTCGGAAGCGGATGTGGGGCACTCGGCGCCTTTGGTTAGCACCTTCCAGACGTCTTCATACATCATGTCGAAGAGCCTATTGAGGGTTTGGTGCTGCGCCAGGTCGAATTCCCACAAAGTGAACTCCCGTTCTTGGCACGGGAGGATCCGGCGAACGAGCATGACCTGGATGATGTTGACATGCCGAATGGGCTTGTCCATCAGGGACCGGATGCAAGTTTGCAGTCCGGTCACTTCTTCTTCATTGCCCCACGATAGGCCCGTCTCTTTCCAGGACATGAGCCGCGTGGGGGGTCCGGATCGGAACTCAGGGGCCGCGACCCATTTCGAGTCGCGTGGCTCGGTGATGTAAAACCACCCTGCCTGCCTCCCCTTTAAGGACTCCACAAAGGAGCCATCGAACCAGAGTGCGTTGGCCATTTTGCCGGCCATAGCACCTCCGCACTCCGCCTGGGTGCCGGACACCACCTTGGGCTTGACGTTGAAGGTCTGGAGCCAAAGGCCGAAGTGGGGGCGGATGCGGAGAAAGGCTTCACACACGATGATAAACGCCGAGATATTGAGGATAAAGTTCGGGGCCAGATCGTGGAAGTCTAGGCCGTAGTAGAACATGAGCCCCCGAACAAAAGGGTGAAGTGGAAAACCCAGTCCGCGGAGGAAATGGGGGAGAAAAACTACCCTCTCACGGGGCCTTGGGGTGAGAAGAAGCTGCCCCGCATCGGGAAGCCGGTGCGGGATGTCCTTGGACAGATATCCAGCCTTCCTAAGCTTTTTGATTTGACCCTCCGTAACGGAGGAAGCCATCCACTTGCCACCCGCTCCGGACATCGCTGGAGCAGGTTGGGGAAGAAAGAGCGAACTTGGGCGTTGGAGCTTGAGTGCGCAGGAGATGGATGGGCAAAGGAGGAAGAAGGCGTAGGTGAAAGAGGTGGATCTTTATCCCCTTATATAGGCTGATGCCGTTATGCGTCCCCACCTACCTAATAAAATTCGCTTGCCGCTCACATGCCATGGTAAATGGCGCGGTTGGGTTACCCACGTCCGCATTAATGAGAATCTCGTTAAAAGGGGCACACGATCTCTGCTTCGACAAGACGTGCCAAGGAAACCGCCTCGTTGAACGTACTGCGGCAGAACAACAAAAAATAATCCATACAGAAGGCTTGGTCGCAGTGTTATGATGCACTGCGGAATACGTCAGCAGATTTGATTTGTGTTTGTATTATTCTCTATATGGCAATACGTGGAAACTTGTTTTGCAGAAGCTGGACACTATTTTTTGGTGTTTATTATCTTCTTGAAGAATTTGGAGGAGGAACCCGCCTTGCAATGCCAAAGACAATTTACGCGCCGGACTCGTCGTCATTGAAGCCTGGTTCAGGGGCTACTGAGGGAGTCCTGGATTAGGGGGTGTTCGGATAGCCGAACTATATCTTCAGCCGAACTCCAGGACTATGAAGATACAAGATTGAAGACTTTGTCCCGTGTCCGGAAGGTTCTTTCCTTGGCGTGGAAGGCAAGCTAGGCGTGCGGATATTCAAGATCTCCTACCAATGTAACCGACTCTGTGTAACCCTAACCCTGTCCGGTGCCTATATAAACCGGAGGGTTGTAGTCCGTAGGACGAACACATCAGAACCATCATCATACCCATAGGCTAGCTTCTAGGGTTTAGCCGTGTCCCCGGTTTAGCAGAGTGTATAAACAAATCATGATTAGCCGTGTCCCCGGTTATGGACGTTTTGAGTATCTAGTACTTGGATTGTCATGTGAATCTCATCATGTTACTTTAAATTAATCTTGTTGGGTTTAATGATGATGCTTAATTGGGATTGAGGATGCTGTCAACCATTCTCAATGTTTAAACAACCACCATGATAGTTAAATAAAATTTATTCCTTTGCAGTAGGGCAAAATTGGCTTTACGCAAAACTGTAACCATAGAGCTTTCCACCAGCCATATATGCATGTAATATAGCTTTATCCCTTCATTACCCTCTATGTGTTACATTGCCAGCATATTCCATGTGCTGACCCGTTTTCAGGCTGCAACGTTTCATGTTGCAGACTTTACAGACGAGTAAGGTGCCTTTAGGTCGTGGTTCTATACTCAGTGATGCCGTTGGAGTTGATGGACTCACTTATCTTCCAAGCCTTCCGCTGTTATCGTTATTAGATGGTGAGGGAGTCCTGGATTAGGGGGTGTTCGGATAGCCGAACTACATCTTCAGCCGGACTCCAGGACTATGAAGATACAAGATTGAAGACTTCGTCCCGTGTCCGGAAGGTTCTTTCCTTGGCGTGGAAGGCAAGCTAGGCGTGCGGATATTCAAGATCTCCTACCAATGTAACCGACTCTGTGTAACCCTAACCCTATCCGGTGCCTATATAAACCGGAGGGTTGTAGTCCGTAGGACGAACACGTCATAACCATCATCATACCCATAGGCTAGCTTTTAGGGTTTAGCCTCCTTGATCTCGTGGTAGATCTACTCTTGTACTACCCATATCATCAATATTAATCTAGCAGGAGTAGGGTTTTACCTCCATCGAGAGGGCCCGAACCTGGGTAAAATAAAGTGTCCCTTGTCTCCTGTTACCATCCGACCTTGACGCACAGATCGGGACCCCCTACCCGAGATCCGCCGGTTTTGACATCGACAATGAATACTTCATAAATTATAGATACGTTGGAGACGTATCAGTGTCGTGTTAAATGTTCAAATTTTTCGGGGATCGTTTGGACATTTTTATACATTAACTGAGTTTTCTAGGCATTTATTTGCATAATTCCAAATTAAACTACATGCACATGCTCCAGTGCATAAAAATGGGTTGAAAAATCAATTGTGTGTCCTTGGTTGCAAGCACCTTGACACTATCGCTCGGCCGCTAACATTGAGATACATGGTTTTAAAATTCTAGTAAATTGAAAACTCGTCTGAAATTCATGAAACTTGACATGATATCATGGAACGACATCAACGTGCCATGGAAAAAATATTTTCCCATATGGGGCAGGTTTCGGTCTAAGCTTCTCGCAAACCAAAGCTTCTCACAACAAGCCTGATGGTTTCGGTAGGGAACATGCCACCTTGGGGGACGAAAGGATATCCGTTGCCTCTTCTTGCTTTCAAATTTTTTGTCGTGTCAACATAGAACAATAGGAGTGTTGTGTCAATTTTTGGGATTTTTCGGGGTTCGCTTGGACATTTTTATACATTAACTGAGTTTTCTATGCATTTATGTGCATAATTCAAATTTGAACTACATGCACACGCTCCACTTCATATAAATGGGTTCAAAATTCAAATGTGTATCCTTGGTTGCATTCTTAAGTCCCATGCAAGAGATGGGAATGAATGTCAAACACATTGCCACCGTCGCTCAGCTGCTAACATTGAGATACATGGTTTTTAGATTCTAGTAAATCAAAAACGCATCTAAGATATATGAAACTTGACATACTAGCATGGAATGGCAACAACATGCCGTGGTAAAAATATTGTCCCATTTGGGGCAGGTTGGGGTATAAGTTTCTTACAAACCAAAGCTTCTCACAAGAAGCCTCATGGTTATGGTAGGGAACATTTCACCTTTCTATACGAAATGATATATGTTGCCTCTTCTTGATTTCATTTTTTCTAGTATGAACATAGAGCAACAAGAGTGTTGTGTTAAATTTAGGAAATTTTCGGGTTTGTTTAGACATTTTTATACATTAACTGAGTTTTCTATGCATTTATGTGCATAATTCAAATTTGAACTACCTGCACATGCTCCAGTGCATTTAAATTGGTTGAATAATAAAATTTGTGTCCTTGGTTGCATGCTTAGGTCCCATGCAAGAAATGGCAATGAATGTCAAACACCTTGCCACCGTCGCTCCACCGCTAACATTGAGATACATGTTTTTTATATTCTAGTAAATCAAAACTCGTCTGAAATTCATGAAAGTTGACATGCTATCATGGAGCGGCATGTAGCGACCAGACCTCAAACAGTCTGATCTCTGTGCATCAGTGTCATCCCTGGATCAGTAATGCTGACATGCACAGTACTTGAAGGATTTATAACAGAGTAGCAATCACACACTTATTACATCGAATGTCTCAAAAGATAACTTATTACAATAAATATGGCTTAAGGCCATCTAATAACGATAACATCGGAAGGCTTGGAAGATAAGCGAGTCCATCAACTCCAACGACATCACTGAGTATAGAACCACGACCTAAAGGCACCATACTCGTCGTCTGTAAAGTCTGCACATGAAACGTTGCAGCCCGAAAACGGGTCAGCACATGGAATATGCTGGCAATGTAACACATAGAGGGTAATGAAGGGATAAAGCTATACTACATGCAAATATGGCTGGTGGAAAGCTCTATGGTTACAGTTTTGCGTAAAGCCAATTTTTCCCTACTTCAAAGGAATAAATTTTATTTAACTAACATGGTGGTTGTTTAAACATTGAGAATGGTTGACAGCATCCTCAATCCCAATTAAGCATCATCATTAAACCCAACAAGATTAATTTAAAGTAACATGATGAGATTCACATGATAATCCAAGTACTAGATACTCAAAACGTCCATGACCGGGGACACGGCTAATCATGATTAGTTTATACACGCTGCAGAGGTTGCGCACTTGTCCCCAGAAGACTCGATCTCCTCCGTTGGATTTCTCGCACTAACTGGTGTTTGAGAAACGGATGACCGAGACATAGTCTTTCAGAAGCGCTGGCACCTTACGATCGGGTAGACCGTACCACCTACATCCCCTACATCTCCTAGTCTACCACTGTAAGAGTTCGCATGACTTAGTCAACTATGCTAGAGCCCATAGTAGCTTGTGGCTACACACGGAAGTTTCTAGTATGAATAATCTCATGATCCCTTTGAGCCTGGGTGGCGGTCCATAAAGAAAAACAACAGGCAATCCTGGAATAACCAGGTACCTCAATCCACCCAGATGTGTGTTTAAGTTGCCACCTTAAATAAACCATTAATTAACAATCTCACATCTGTCATGGATATCACTCACCCAATCCACG
Source organism: Aegilops umbellulata (assembly GCA_032464435.1). Taxonomy (NCBI): domain Eukaryota; kingdom Viridiplantae; phylum Streptophyta; class Magnoliopsida; order Poales; family Poaceae; genus Aegilops; species Aegilops umbellulata. Next base: position 78,924,959 of record CP136059.1, read on the forward strand.
TCTACTAGCATAGCATGGCATAGTAAGCAAACATAGAAGTAACTACCAAAGGTTCGATAATAAAACAGGTATTAGGTACTACCTCAACTAATTCCCATCCCACAACTTAATTAGATCCTAATCATGCAATGTTTTAAGATTGATCTAATGCAATAAAACTGGGTAGTGGGGAGGTATGATCAAGTGCTACTTGTCTTGCTGATGATCCGCGAAACCTAGAGATTCGAAGTAACAGGAGGCGCACTCCGGGTACTCTATCGCAAACATAAAACAAGCATACAATAAGTACTCATCTAATGCACATGTAAAACTCAAATAAGAGATCTAACCAGAAAGTTCAACTTAAGAACTCCGGTTTGCAAAAAAAAATAAAATCAAACGAAACAACAAAAATCAAACGGCGAAAGAAACAAGCTTCGTTTTAGTAATCTGGACCTAAGTCAAATTTTACAGAAGCAAAAACTTGTTTAAGTTGGTGAAACGGAAAGTGGGTTTCGAGACGAAACTCCAGGCGCTTGAATCGCCTGATTCCGATAAACGAGCGAAAAGTTATACTAAAATGAAATTCTGATCAGAAATCGCGATCAGAAATAATCGCGGAAAATCTGAGAAAAAGAAAAACGAAGAATAGATTAATGAACGAACGTTCATTATATGGATCTGAACGATGAACGCGTTCGTTAAAACGAACGAACGAGCGAACGCTCGCTAATTAAACTAAACCGAAAAAACCGAATCTATTAAAAAATGGAAACTAAAAAACCGACGAAAACCGACGAAAAAACCGAACGGTTTTCCTAAAAAAGGCGGCGGGGCGGCGGCTACCTTCGGCGAAGTCGACGGGGTTGGCGGCGGTGTTGGTGGCGGCGTCTGGCGGGAGGGGCGGCGGCGGACTCGCGCGGCGGCGACGGCGGGCGGCGTGCGGATCGAGGGCGGCGGTGGCTAGGGTTTTGGGGGTGGGCGGCTGGCTACTGCTCGGGCCCTCGTGGCTTTAAAGGCCGGCCGGGCCAAAGTGTCTTAGTCGGACACGGCCCGGTTAGGTCGGTTTGTTCTTTTTTTAAAATAATACACGCGCAGAAAAACAAACAAAAGAAATACTAAACGGACTCCAAAAATCCCGAAATAAAATTTCCCCGACTTCTAAAATCAAGGTGGACAAAGTGAACATTTATTTGGGGCCTCAATGCAATATTGAAAAACGCACATTTTTCCTAAATTCAAATAAATAGCGAAAACTCCTAAATAAAATCTTATTTGATTTTATTATTAAATCCTCAATATTTGTTTATTTTGGGAAAGTTATTTTATTCCCTCTCTCATATTTTTATTATAGAAATAATTGAAGATAAAATAAATAAAATCAAATGATCCTATTCTCAAAATTTGAGAAAACTCAAATATGAAAATAACGAAATCCCCAACTCTCTCCATGGGTCCTTGAGTTGCGTAGAATTTCTAGGATCGAAACCAAAAGCAAATAAAATATGATATGCAAGGATGATCTAATGTATAACATTGCAAATTGAAAATTTGGGATGTTACAAACCTACCCCCCTTAAGATGAATCTCGCCCTCGATATTCGGGTTGGCTAGAAAATAGGTGAGGGTGGTCTTTCAGCAAATCTTCCTCTCGCTCCCAGGTGGCTTCATCCTCGGTGTGGTGGCTCCACTGGACTTTGCAAAACTTGATAACCTTGCTGCGGGTGACTCGGCTGGCATACTCCAGAATCTTAACCGGTTTCTCTTCATAGGTCAAGTCGCTGTCCAACTGAATCACTTCCAACGGCACGGTATGTCTCAGTGGTATATCAGCCATCTCTGCGTGGCACTTCTTTAACTGGGAAACATGGAACACATCATGAACTCCTGACAATCCTTCGGGCAATTCTAACTTGTAGGCCACTTCTCCCATACGCTCCAAAACTCGGTATGGTCCTACAAAACGTGGCCCTAACTTTCCCTTAACACCAAAACGCTTAACTCCCCGAAGTGGAGATACTCGAAGATACACACGTCTCCGACTTCGTAAGCTGTCTCCTTGCGCTTAGCATCTGCGTAGCTCTTCTGCCTGGACTGGGCTACCTTGAGCCTATCGCGAACCAACTTCACCCTCTGTTCAGACTCTATGATTAAATCTAGTCCAAACAACTGGCGGTCTCCAACTTCGTCCCATGACAATGGGTTCTGCACCTTCTTCCGTACAAAGCTTCAAAAGGGGCCATCTTCAATCTGGATTGATAGCTGTTATTGTAAGAGAACTCTGCATACGGCAAATTGTCGTCCCAACTAGATCCATAATCTAGCGCACAAGCTCTCAGCATATCCTCCAAAATTTGGTTGACTCTCTCGGTCTGTCCATCTGTCTGTGGATGAAAAGTTGTGCTGAACTCCAGCCTGGTACCCAAAGTTTCGTGTAACTGATTCCAGAACTTTGAGGTAAACTGGGTTCCTCTATCTGATACGATACTTCTCGGAACTCCATGTAGACATACTATCCTGGTCATGTATATCTTTGCCAACTTAGCACTGGTGTAAGTGGTCTTTACTGGGATGAAATGAGCTACCTTCGTCAATCGATCAACTACAACCCAAATAGAGTCATAGCCTGAACGGGTCCTGGGTAATCCGGTGATAAAATCCATGCCTAACTTATCCCACTTCCATTCGGGTATCGACAATGGCTGTAGCAATCTTGCTGGCTTCTGATGCTCTGCCTTTACTCTCTGACATACATCACAAACTGCTACGTACTCCGCAATATCCTTCTTCATTCCGGTCCACCAGAAAGTATCCTTCAAATCCAAATACATCTTGGTATTTCCCGGGTGAATCAAATATGGTGAATCATGGGCCTCTTGCAGAATTAACTTCCTGATCTCTGGATCATTTGGCACATAAACGCGATCTTCAAACCATAGGGTATCGTGCTCATCCTCACGAAATCCCTTAGCCTTTCCTTTGCTCATTTTCTCCTTTATAGAGGCAATCTCCATGTCAGTCTTATGAGCTTCTCTGATCCTTTCCATCAAGGTAGACTGAATCTCCAATGCTGCTACATAGCCTCTCGGAACTATCTCCAAACATAGCTCACGAAGATCCTCGGCTAACTCCTTCGGTAAATCTCCCGTCATTAGTGTATTGGCATGGCTCTTACGGCTCAATGCGTCAGCAACTACATTAGCCTTTCCAGGATGATAATGCAATCTCATATCATAATCCTTAATGAGCTCCAACCATCTCCTTTGTCTGAGATTTAACTCCTTCTGCGTGAAAATGTACTTCAAACTCTTGTGATCCGTGTACACCTCACAATGGTTTCCAATGAGCAAATGTCTCCAAGTTTTTAATGCATGCACTACAGCTGCTAACTCCAAATCATGGGTGGCATAATTCAACTCATGAGGTTTCAGTTGTCGTGAAGCATACGAAACAACTCTTCCCTCCTGCATAAGCACTGCTCCAAGTCCTCAACGTGAAGCGTCACAGTATACCTCATAATCCTTGTTCTGATCTGGCAGAATCAACACTGGTGAGGTAACCAAACGTTTCTTCAATTCCTGGAAACTAGCCTCACATTCCTCAGTCCATATGAACTTGGTATCCTTCTTCAACAACTCCGTCATAGGTTTTGCAATCTTCGAGAAATTCTCAATAAATCTCCGGTAGTATCCTGCGAGTCCAAGAAAACTCCGGATCTCTCCAACTGTTGTTGGGGCTTCCCAATTTGTCACAGTGACAACCTTGGTGGGATCAACTCTATTCCTTCTCCGGATATAACGTGTCCGAGGAATCCTACTTCCTTCAACCAAAACTCACATTTGCTGAACTTGGCATATAACCGATGTTCTCTGAGCTTCTCAAGTACCAATCGCAAATGCTCCTTATGTTCCTCTTCATTTTTCGAGTAAACCAGAATGTCATCAATGAACACTATGACGAACTTATCCATAAACTCCATAAACACCTTGTTCATCATGTTCATAAAATAGTCAGGTGTGTTAGTTAGACCAAATGACATAACGGTATACTCATACAGCCCATACCTGGTGGTAAAAGCTGTCTTAGGTATGTCCCGCTCTCGAATCTTCAACTGATGGTACCCTGATCGCAGATCGATTTTAGAAAATACCTTAGCTCCTTGCAATCGATCAAACAGATCATTTATCATCGGTAGTGGGTAATTGTTCTTAATCGTTACTTCATTCAATCCACGATAATCAACAACCATTCTTAACGATCCATCCTTCTTCTCCACTAGAAGTACTGGCGATCCCCAAGGCGAAGAACTTGGGCGAATATAACCTTTATCCAGTAACTCCTTAATCTTCTTCTTAATCTCTTCCAAATCTTTTGCGGGCATCCTGTATGGTCTCTTCGATATTGGCCCTGTGCCTGGCAAAAGCTCAATCAAAAACTCGATATCTCTATCCGATGGCATGCCTGGCAACTCTTCTGGAAATACATCCAAAAAATCCTTTAACACTTGTACTTGCTCCTGCACAACTCGTGATAAGGAATTTACTTGAGTCCTTTTTGGCACATGCCGGGATACATACTTGATCCTTCTTCCTTCTGGCGTCGTAAGCAATATTGACCTACTAGCGCATTCAATGTTCCCTTCATACTTCGATAACCAATCCATGCCTAATATCACATCCAATCCTTGAGATTCCAATACTATTAGGTCAAAGGGAAACACATAGTTACCAATCCTTTAATGGTAACCGATCACACCATAGACTTGCCATATACTCTGCTCCAGGCGAGGTTACTAACATGGGTGACCTAAGGGCTTGGGTTGGCAGTTTGTACTTATCCACAAATCCCCTTGAGATGTATGAATGCGGTGCACCGGTATCAAAAAGAACGAGTGCAGTAAATGACTTAACCAAAAACTTACCTATTACTGCATCAGGCTAAGCTTCAACCTCCTCCATGTTAACGTGGTTCACCTGTCCCCTGTTGAAAGGGTTCGGCTTCTTCCCAGAGATTCCATTGCCATTCTGAACTTCAGGACATTCATTGGCATAATGTCCGGTCTTCTGACACTTAAAACAGGTGACTTGGCTCAGGTCTCTCTTGGCCGGGGTTGATGGGGTGGTACGGTTCTGGCCGTTACTTCCTCCATTCCCATTACCATTCTTGGGGCCATTATGGTTGTGCGAGCTACTTCCTCCATGGGTATGCTGGAAAGGTCCTCCCGGTTTAGGGGTAAAACGTGGCTTCTGCTGAGCTCCAGAATTGTACTTCCCTTGTCCATACTTCCTCTTGCGGTTTTCAATCTGCTGCTGCTTCCCTTCAATCATAAGTGCACGATCTACCAACTCCTGGTAGTTGTTGAAGCTTGCTACCATCAACTGCATGCTCAGCCCATCATTCAGTCCTTCCAGAAACTTCTCCTACTTAGCTGCATCTGTAGCAACGTCATCTGGAGCATAACGGGCTAGCTTACTAAAATCATCCACATACTGGCCAACTGTGCGTCCTCCTTGGCGCAAGTTGCAAAACTCACGCTTCTTCATGGCCATAGCTCCTGCTGAAACATGGGCAGTACGGAAAGCTTGCTGAAACTGATTCCATGTGACAGTGTCTATAGGGTAAGTGGCTGTGAAATTCTCCCACCATGCTACTGCGGGTCCCTCAAGCTGATGGCCGGCAAACTTCACCTTTTCTGCATCTGTGCATCCTACTATGGTCAACTCCCTTCCTGTCTTACGGAGCCAATCATCTGCAACAATCAGCTCGGTGCTACTGGAGAACACCGGCGGATTCAGCCTAAGAAAACGGGTTAAGTGATCAACAGGTGGTGGCGGTGGTGGGTTGTTGTTGTTGTTGTTTTTCCCCTGATTCTGGTTCTGGACTAGCAACTACATCAAAGCATCAACTGAGTGAGCTCCGGTGGGAAAGCAAATCCATTGTCACGTCTTGGAGGCATCTGAGGGTTTAGAAAAGATGAGAATTAAGAATAGAATGAGGTCTAGAGAGAAAACACTACCCAAATGCACATGAGGCAAAATGCAGACAAAATCACTTCATTCAATCAAGCAAGGCATACAATCGGTCTAGAACTATCGTAAAAGTGCTTGGACTATGCTATATACATGGTGGAACACTACTACTGTTATGGTGGTCTACTCGAAAAACTACTCTGATGAAGACTCCATGATATCTTCTCCAGCTTCGTCTTCGAAGTCATCATCACTAGGATCGGAATCGGTGTCGTCGATGATGATGTAGTTCTCCGGGCAAGTGGAATCGTCATCTTCTCCTCCAGGTGTTGGTCCTCCCATAAATACTCTGATCTTCTTAACTAGGTCATCATTCTTCTCCAGTAGTGTCTTGATTTCCTCCTCATATCCATCGCATGTAGTATTGGGTTCTTCTTCCAGCTCCATGATCCTAGTCTTCGCCTTCTTCAAGTCCATCATGTCTGCGCACATCTGGTTCTCCTAGCGTCGAATGTGCTGGTTTAACTCCTGGATGAAAGTTGCAACTGATCGGTCCTTCCTGGTGCTGATCATCTCCCAATGCTCGTCTCGGCGCCCACAAATCTGATAGATGGTATCCCTGAGATCATTGCGGTAAACTTCTCCAATGCGTCCCATGGTCATGTGGGCTGCCATACTCTTTCCTAGGCTCCAGGTTGGTGCATCAAAGGAAAACTCTATGGGCTCAGTGACTGGCACGAACGTCCTTCCTGGAACTTGAACTTGAATCATCGAGCGCTCCTCTTCGGGTAAAGTGGCGTTGTAAGTCCCGGTGAAGCTTGGTACTCCGATGTTCAGGTACTTAGTGACTTCCTTCAGGTGGCGTCCAAAGGGTGTATCCTCATCTGGTTGGGTGAACTTGTTCCTTGCATCCGCATCCTAAAAGAGTAGAAAAGAGGAGGAGTCAGAAATGAGAAGAGAGTAGTGATCTAGGGCTTTAGCTTAGTGGTCGTGTCCTACAGTCAGCGTGTGCTCTAATACCATCTTGTAGCAACCAAACCTCAAACAGTCTGATCTCTGTGCATCAGTGTCATCCCTGGATCAGTAATGCTAACACGCACAGTACTTGAAGGATTTATAATAGAGTAGCAATCACACACTTATTACATCGAATGTCTCAAAAGAGAACTTATTACAATAAATATGGCTTAAGGCCATCTGTCGATGTCAAAACCGGCGGATCTCGGGTAGGGGGTCCCGATCTGTGCGTCAAGGTCGGATGGTAACAAGAGACAAGGGACACTTTATTTTACCCAGGTTCAGGCCCTCTCGATGGAGGTAAAACCCTACTCCTGCTAGATTAATATTGATGATATGGGTAGTACAAGAGTAGATCTACCACGAGATCAAGGAGGCTAAACCCTAGAAGCTAGCCTATGGGTATGATGATGGTTATGACGTGTTCGTCCTACGGACTACAACCCTCCGGTTTATATAGGCACCGGATAGGGTTAGGGTTACACAGAGTCGGTTACATTGGTAGGAGATCTTGAATATCCGTACGCATAGCTTGCCTTCCACGCCAAGGAAAGAACCTTCCGGACACGGGAAGAAGTCTTCAATCTTGTATCTTCATAGTCCTGGAGTCCGGCTGAAGATGTAGTTCGGCTATCCGAACACCCCCTAATCCAGGACTCCCTCAGTAGCCCCTGAACCAGGCTTCAATGACGACGAGTCCGGCGCGCAAATTGTCTTCGGCATTGCAAGGCGGGTTCCTCCTCCAAATTCTTCAAGAAGATAATAAACACCAAAAAACAGTGTCCGGCTCTGCAAAACAAGTTTCCACGTATTGCCATATAGATAATAATACAAACACAAATCAAATCTGCTGACGTATTCCGCAGTGCGTAATAACACTGCGACCAAGCCTTCTGTATGTATTATTTTTTGTTGTTCCACTGCAGCACGTTCAACGAGGCGGTTTCCTTGGCACGTCTTGTCGAAGCAGAGATCGTGTGCCCCCTTTAACGGGATTCTCATTAATACGGACGTGGGTAACCCAACCGTGCCCGTTAAGCACGTCCTGCCTTGATTAAAGGCTAGTCCAAGATGGTTACGGGGAGGGCTCTTGATATTCTGCCTCTTATAAAGAGACCGAGACCTTGCTCCCCTCTTGTGTTCTCAAAACAAGCTCGCCCATAGCGTCGAGTTCCAACACCCCAGGCTTTTAGATTCTAGGCGCACCGGACCATCGACAATGTCCGGCTCCGGCCTTCAAGGCCAATGGATGCCCTCCTCCGTTACAGAGGAGGACGTATCAAGGTTGAGGGAGGCTAGGTTCCTGACCAGCGAGATCCCGCACAGGTTGCATTCTCAAGGACAAGCGATCCCAAGCCCTCAGCCTGGTGAGAGCGTAGTATTCATCTCCCACTTCCTTCGGGGATTAGGCTTCCCAACGGATCCTTTCGTAAGGGGGCTGATGTTTTATTATGGGCTGGAATTCCATGACCTAGCTCCGGAGTCCATCCTCCATATCTCCTCCTTCATTGTTGTGTGTGAAGCGTTTCTCCATATCACTCCTCACTTCGGATTATGGCTCAAGACCTTCAAGGTAGAACCGAAGATAATCGAGGGGCGTCACGTAGAGTGCAGAGGTGCTGTTATAAAAAGGAATACCGATGCTCCATGGCCCGAGGGCACTTTTCAAGAGGAGCTCGGCTTATGGCAACAGGAGTGATTCTACATCACCTCTCCTCGGGGCACCACTTGGGTAGCGCCTCCCGCCTTTCGCTCGGGCCCCCCACCACGTTTAACATCGTGGATCAACACAGGGTTAGATCGGGGCTTGCCGAAAGACGTTCCTCTGTTGCAGGGCCGCATAAAGGATCTCCTAAAAGGAGACCTCAACCTGGTCAAGGTGACACAAGTTATGCTGATTCGCCGGACACTGCCTGGCCAACGTTGCCCCCTCCGCCTGTGAGAGTTCAACCCAGAGGGGCCGCGAGTTCTTCGAAATTTCATGGGCGTGACGCCTACGGAGACGTATAGACTGTTCTTCGGACCACAAGGAGTGAGTCCGGATTTGACCGAGGATGCTGGTTTAAGCCGCAACCGCCCGGATACTGAAGTAGGTGACCTTGCGCCCGGACCTTCTATCCGTACAATTGACTTATTTTTTAACAGTACTTCTCCTTTTTACGCAGGAGTGGATAGCGAAGGCGAAGCTGGTCCGGTGTCCGGCCCCCCTTCCCGAGACCAGGCTAGATCCTGTGCTAGTCAAGATGTTGGAGGTGGCGCCTCTGGAGGAAAATGAAGGGGCGGACAAGGAAACCGTGGCCTCCTCGAAAGGGGCCATCCCAAAGGGGGGAATCGACAACTCCTCTCCAAAGGGGAAGAAAAGGGCCGCCTCTGACGATCCGGGAGCCGTAGCTCCAAAGCGGGGGAAAGAATCCGCGTCAGAGGACCCGACGCCGGGGAGCCCCTCGGCCGAACTAAATCCTCAAAAGGAGCAGCCCTCCAACGAGCCGTAAGTAGAAAGAGAGTCATTCTTTTAAGAGAAATCCTTAATTTATATCTGAGAAGTTTTTAACCGAAACCTTACCTTGTAGTTCGGACCTCGACCCTTCTCGGCAGAGCTCGTCATCGGGGGATCTTCTTCCGGAGATGATGGAGAGCGGAACGCCTCCTCCTTCATCGCCTAGCAAGGCGGGCGACGCCGAAGTGTCGTCGCAGAGGATTTCTCCGAATCTGCCAGAGGCAGAAGGTGATCATGCGGCCCCCCGGGGTTCTCCGTGTCCGGCCTCCGAAGAAGGCCATGGGACGAGTCCGGCACCATCTGGTGTTCGGCCGGAGGAGCTGAAGGTTCTGCTGGGCCGAGCCTGTGTTTCAGAGGAGCATCGTGCGTTGATGCACACGGTGATTGAAAAGATTTCATCCGCGGAAAGCGGACTGAACGAGGCCGTCAAGAGTTTACTAGCGGGCCTTGAGGTACGTTTTGAATAACGAACATTAGTGTTAATTGCGCATAATAACATGCGCCTTATATAGATAGTAGCCCCTGAGACTCTGTGTGCCGCAAAGATTAGCGGCGCGCAGAGGATCTTGATCCCAGGTCCTTTAAGTGGCACCTTTGTATGTAGGTGGCAGGTTGTCCGGAGTCGAGCCGGACTCGAGATTTTGCCGAAATGAAACGGCAACTCGATGAGGCAGAAGTCGACATCGTGTTTGTTAACAAGCGGCTTGATGATGCTCAAGGTATTGAGTTTATTTGGCGATTGTTAGTAAGAGGAGCTTTATGTCAATATCTTACCTTGTGTATGCTTGATGCAGATGGTGCGGCGGCCGTAGAAGGACTTTGGGCCGAGCTCGCCAAAGCAAAGGAACAAGCCAGAAAAAGCGATGCGGCTGCCGGAAGAGCCCGTGAAGAGCTAAAAGCCGAACAGGCTTCCCATTGCCGAAGCAAGGAGGAGATGACTGATATAGCCGTGAAGTTGAAAAGTGCTACTGACCGTTGCAAACTTCTTGAAGAGGAAGGTCGAGCCCGGCAGACGGATTTAGAGAAGGCCGTCGCCGACGCCAAGGGCGCCCGCTCTGGTATGAGAGCGTCAAGGGAAGAGCTGCGTCAAGCCGGACTAATTGCGGATGGAAAGCCCTTCCTGCTGCGGAGAAAATTCTGTGATCCGAAGTTCGCCCCGTTGGACCAAGCGTGGAGCGTGGAGGACACCTATCTGGATTTGTCGGCTAGTGCCGCTGATGCGACCAGGTACTTTCAAGATAAGAAAGATCATGAAGTGGAAAAGCTCTTCTGGTCGCAGTTCACTAATCCAGAGCGTCCACTATCAGTGGATGATCGCCTGGCCCAACGGGCCGAGCTGAATAGGTTGTCCGGACTCGCCATGAAGTATGCCATGGACCGCCTGTGTACGGGGAGATCGAAGCCGAGAAGCTATTTCAGTTTGGTGCAGCAATTTCTTGACGTGGTGCCTCGGATTGAAGCTCTAAAGAGGTCCGCTTGCACAGAGGGCGCGCGGCTGGCCCTTGCCCGTGTCAAGACATACTGGGCAGATATGGAGCCCACCGTTGTTGCGTCCCGTGATTCAGATAAAAGCCGAATTCCTTCCGAGCACTATTTTGAGGAAGTCCTCGCGGGCGCTCGTATAATAGAGACGCAGTGTTCGAAAGATGTTGTTTTATGACAGCATATGTAATCGTAGATCAATATTTTTATAAATTGTAATGGCGTAATTTAGACTTGTGCCTTCAAGTATTAATAACACCTCCTGTGCGGCCGTTCTAATATATAAATTCTGAAAGATTGCAGTCGTTGGCTCCAGCCCCCACGCACATAGTGCGGGGGTGCGCGCGGAGAACGCATTTTCACACTTAACCCAACGTCTTGGTCCTACAAAGGAGGTGATAGCGCCGCGGGCTAGGCAACTGGACTATAATGCTTTAACACTTTCATTTAGCCATAGGAGCTTGACAGTGGGACTCTTTAGGTAGCCCTTTAATGGCGACTGCGTTTACCCGAATTCGGGACGCATATGTGCCTGACCGGGAAGCGGCCCTTCGTCAAAACGGAGGAATTCGATAAATTCCTATAAGTCATCGAGTGGCGACCAGTCTCGCGCTACATCATGACAGTCGGTTTTCGGCTTTCTCTACTAAGGTGCTCACCCGGCCGAACCGGGGCACAATCGCAGTAGTTCTCCTGGTGCAACCTTAGCCGACAGAATGGAACGTAAGGTGGCCGAACTCAGGAGCCGGGCAACCCAACATGTGACCAAAATCATGACTCGGAGCTGATGCATATAGTGCCAAAACTGGCGACGCTGAACACTCCCTAAGGTGTTCGGTCTTTGTGGGTGCGTGTGAAACGACACCCTTGAAAAAGAAAAAAGCCCCTTGTGTCCAGGTACGAGCAAGAACTCTGGCATGGCCACATGCCAAAACGCCAGTCTCCTCCATGGTTATAGTGAGGTAAACCAGGGGATGTATAGCAGCAAGAGACGGTAAAAAAGGTTTACGCAGGGTCTTAATATAAGAAGAATCCTTTGGGGCGGGTCCCTACTGCACGTCTGCGCCTATGTCTCCGCTGTGCCGTGTCCTGGACGGGCGCCGTACGACGTTCATCTGTAAAAGGGAAGAACTAAATTTAAAAATGGGTCGTGCGGATCAAAAAGAATAATAAATAAAATGTGAAGGGAGAAATAGATACGGTCGAGTTTTATTGTCTCTGCATACAGCCCCTGGTGAGGCGTACCAAGCCTATAAGGAAAATGGGCTTGTGCCGAACTCATTGAGTCCGGGTCCGCGGCCTTTTGTGACTTACATCGAAAAAGTCTTTTGGCTGGCGAGGCCATTTTGTTGGGCGGCCGTTTAAGCGTCCGCACAATCCTCCGTTTGGAGGAGATGTAGTTTAGTATGCTCCCTTTAAAGAGATGATGCCTCGAGGACCGGTCATCTTTAGCGTGAGGGATGCATAATGCGGTATTGCGTTAAAGCGAGCGAAAGCTCCGCATCCCATTAGTGCTTGATAGCGGCTTGAAAACGGGACTATGTGGAAGATAAGCTTTTCGCGGCGAAAGTTATTGGCAGAGCCAAATATGACCACAAGCCGGAGAAAACCCATAAAGTGGGTGTCCGGGCCTGGTGCTACTCCTTGAAAGGAGGTTTTACTGTGACGGATTCGTGCTGGGTTTATGCCCATGCGGTGAATTGTATCCTGATATATCAGATTTAGTCCACTACCACCGTCCATAAGGACGTTGGTAAACTGGAATCCGTCTATTGTTGGATTAAGCATCAGGGCAGTCCGGCCTGCGTGTTTGATATTGCGAGAATAATCTAGCTGATAAAAAATGATTGGATTTAGTGACCAGTGGCCAGACTCCTGAGGGATAGGCTTGAATGTGCGGACCTTTATGGGTGCCTCATGCCTTGTTATGTGAAGTGAGTTCACTGTTTTGACTTCTTGCGGAAAGTTCTTTTGCTTCCTGGTGTTCTGCTTTTGGGGTTCGTCCTCTTCCTCACTTGGTGTGTCGAGCCCCTTGTGTTTGGCGTTAGGCCTTCCGGATTGTTTGAAAACCCAACAGTCTCTGTGGGTATGATTAGCAGGCTTTCCAGGAGTACTGTGTATCTGACATATCCTGTCCATGATTCTCTTTAGACTGGACGGATCTTCCCTATTATCCTGAGGGGGTGATTTTGTCTGATTTTGCCGTGAGCCTTTGAATCCGGCATTGACTGTCTGCTCTTCGGACTTTTTCTTTTGATTCGGCGAAGGTCCTTGTATCGCCATGGTTTCCCGTTTCCATCCCTGATTTCTGATGTACTTGGGTCGCTGGGGCTGCATCGTGCCAACCAGCTGTCCTCTCCTGCGCAAAAGCGGGTCATGAGGCTTGTGAGTGCGGCCATTGTTCTTGGCTTTTCTTGGCCGAGGTGTCTGGCGAGCCATTCGTCTCGGACATTGTGCCTGAAAGCCGCTAGGGCTTCGGCGTCCGGACAATCCACTATTTGATTCTTTTTAGTGAGGAATCTGTTCCAGAACTGCCGAGCTGATTATCCGGATTGCTGAGTTATGTGACTGAGGTCGTCTGCGTCCGGGGGACTGACGTAGGTCCCTTGAAAATTTGCTCAGAAAGCGTCCTCGAGCTCTTCCCAACTTCCAATTGTGTTTTCGGGAAGGCTTTTAAGCCAGTGCCGGGCTGGCCCTTTAAGCTTAAGGGGTAAATATTTTATGGCGTGGAGATCATCTCCTCTAGCCATATGTATGTGGAGGATATAATCCTCGATCCAGACTCCCGGGTCTGTTGTTCCATCGTAAGCCTCTATGTTAACGGGTTTAAATCCCTCTGGGAATTCATATTCCAGGACCTCATCGGTGAAACATAGAGGGTGTGCGGCACCCCTATATTTGGGTGTGCCGGATTCTGATGGTGGATTTTTTGCATTGCTTACGAGAGCTTGCTTTCTTGGCTCATAAATGGACCTGGCTAGGCCATGATGCGAGCCTTTGATTGTGTCGCATGCCGCATTGAGTGCGGCACCGTTTGCCGTATTGTAGTGGCCGAGAGGTCGTTTATTCGACCGCGTAGCCTTTTTGTTTTTCGAGTTTGGGGGCTCTAGGGCCTCTTGGTCGAATTCGGGCAGTAGCTTTCTCTTCGGGTAGCTTTTGGTGCGGCGGCTGCCGCCGTATTTGTCCGCGGTCTTGATTACTTTGCTCCATCTTGTTTTGAGTGCATCTTCCGCCGTCTTTAGCTTTTGCTTCTGCTTCTTCAGGCTTCGTGCTGTGGCGACGAGCCTTTCTTGGAGATTCTTCTGCTCCATGATTTTATCCGGCGTGGTATCGTCCGGAGTTCTGTTATGACCGGGGGAGGACTGTTCGTCCTCTCTGCCCGTGTTACCCTATTCGGACGACTGTTCTGGGATGCGTTCGTCATCTTCCGGCTCGTCCTGCTCTATGGCTGGGTCTTGATCGAGGCAGGGCTTCGCTCGGCGTTTACGTCGCCGCTTTGAGTGCTTTTCGGAGGGTTTACCCTTCTTTTTGCCCCTTCTTCCTCATTGTGAGTTTTTTCAGGTGTATCCACCATGAATACGTCATTAAGTGGGGTGGAGGTCCAGTGCCCTATGGGCGCTGGTTCCCATTCGTCTCCGTCTTCGTCGTCCATACCGTCGAAGTCTTCGGAGCCGAAGTCGAGCATGTCGGTTAAATCGTCGACAGTGGCTATTAAGTGGGTGGTGGGTGGGCTTTGAATTTCTTCGTCGTCCGAATCCCAACCTCGCAGGCCACAGTTCGGCCTGGGCTCTCCTGAAAAAGAGAGAGACTTGAGAGATTTCAGAATGTCACCGAAAGGCGAATACTGAAAGATGTCCGCGGCGGTGAACTCCATTACTGGCGCCCAATCTGATTCGATTGGCAGGGGCGCGGGAGGTTCGGAGTTCGGAGAAGAGCCCGACTCCTTGGAGTCATGTGCCATGCGGAGTGCGGGGCTTGCGTTTGGCTCAATGGCTTTTAAGATCGCAGCCCCCGAGGTGACGTCCAACCATTCATCCTCAAAGAACGCAGCGGGCTCCGGATCGAGGATCGGGGCCGGAGCGAATGCGGCCTCCAGGACACTGTTCGGAGGCAGAGCTATATCATGCCCCTCGAGATAGTGCGGCGTGCTTGGCTGTGGCTTGAATTCGTCGAAGATCAGGTCTCCGAGGGTATCTTCCATGTAGTTTAAGCTTCCCCACCTGGCTTGATGGCCAGGGGCGTGGCTTTCGATCTGCTCCAGATGGCCAAGCGAGTTGGCCCGCAGAGCAAAGCCGCTGAAGATGAAGATCTGTCCGGGGAGAAAAGTCTCACCCTGGACCTCATCGTTGTTGATGATCAAAGGAGCCATCGGGCCTAAAGGCGACGACACAGAGGAACTCTCAATGAAAGCACCAATGTCGGTGTCAAAACCGGCGGATCTCGGGTAGGGGGTCCCGATCTGTGCGTCAAGGTCGGATGGTAACAGGAGACAAGGGACACTTTATTTTACCCAGGTTCGGGCCCTCTCGATGGAGGTAAAACCCTACTCCTGCTAGATTAATATTGATGATATGGGTAGTACAAGAGTAGATCTACCACGAGATCAAGGAGTCTAAACCCTAAAAGCTAGCCTATGGGTATGATGATGGTTATGACGTGTTCGTCCTACGGACTACAACCCTCCGGTTTATATAGGCACCGGATAGGGTTAGGGTTACACAGAGTCGGTTACATTGGTAGGAGATCTTGAATATCCGCACGCCTAGCTTGCCTTCCACGCCAAGGAAAGAACCTTCCGGACACGGGACGAAGTCTTCAATCTTGTATCTTCATAGTCCTGGAGTCCGGCTGAAGATGTAGTTCGGCTATCCGAACACCCCCTAATCCAGGACTCCCTCACCATCTAATAACGATAACAGCGGAAGGCTTGGAAGATAAGTGAGTCCATCAACTCCAACGGCATCACTGAGTATAGAACCACGACCTAAAGGCACCTTACTCGTCTGTAAAGTCTGCAACATGAAATGTTGCAGCCTGAAAACGGGTCAGCACATGGAATATGCTGGCAATGTAACACATAGAGGGTAATGAAGGGATAAAGCTATATTACATGCATATATGGCTGGTGGAAAGCTCTATGGTTACAGTTTTGCGTAAAGCCAATTTTGCCCTACTGCAAAGGAATAAATTTTATTTAACTATCATGGTGGTTGTTTAAACATTGAGAATGGTTGACAGCATCCTCAATCCCAATTAAGCATCATCATTAAACCCAACAAGATTAATTTAAAGTAACATGATGAGATTCACATGACAATCCAAGTACTAGATACTCAAAACGTCCATAACCGGGGACACGGCTAATCATGATTTGTTTATACACTCTGCACAGGTTGCACACTTTTCCCCACAAGACTCGATCTCCTCCGTTGGATTTCTCGCACTACATGGTGTTTGAGAAACGGATGAACGAGACATAGTCTTTCAGAAGCGCTAGCACCTTACGATCGGGTAGACCGTACCACCTACATCCCCTACATTTGCTAGTCTACCACTGTAAGAGTTCGCATGACTTAGTCAACTATGCTAGAGCCCATAGTAGCTTGTGGCTGCACACGGAAGTTTCTAGTATGAATAATCTCATGATCGCTTTGAGCCTGGGTGGCGGTCCATAAAGAAAAAACAACAGGCAATCCTGTAATACCCAGGTACCTCAATCCACCCAGATGTGTGTTTAAGTTGCCACCTTAAATAAACCATTAATTAACAATCTCACATCTGTCATGGATATCACTCACCCAATCCACGTCTACTAGCATAGCATGACATAGTAAGCAAATGTAGAAGTAACTCCCAAAGGTTCGATAATAAAACAGGTAATAGGTACTACCTCAACTACTTTCTATCCCACAATTTAATTAGATCCTAATCATGCAATGTTTGAAGATTGATCTAATGCAATAAAACTGGGTAGTAGGGAGGTATGATCAAGTGTTACTTGCCTCGCTGATGATCCGCGAAACCTAGAGATTCGAAGTAACAGGCGGCGCACTACGGGTACTCTATCGCAAACAAACAACAAGCATATAATAAGTACTCATCTAATGCACAAGTAAAACTCAAATAAGAGATCTAACCAGAAAGTTCAACTTAAGAACTCCGGTTTGCAAAAAAAATCAAATCAAACGAAGCAACGAAAATCAAACGACGAAAGAAACAAGCTTCGTTTTACTAATCTGGACCTAAGTCAAATTTCACAGAAGAAAAAAACTTTTTTAAGTTGGTTAAATGGAAAGAGGGTTTCGAGACGATACTCCAGGCGGTTGAATCGCCTGATTCCAATAAACGAGCAAAAAGTTATACTAAAACGAAATTCGGATCAGAAATCGCGATCAGAAATAATCACGGAAAATCCGAGAAAAAAAACGACGAACAGATTAACGAACGAACGTTCGTTATCTGGATCTAAACGATGAGTGCGTTCGTTAAAACGAACGAACGAGCGAACGCTCGCTGATTAACCTAAACCGAGAAAAATCGAATCTAATAAAAAACGGAAACTAAAAAAACCCGACGAAACCCGACGGAAAAACTGAACGGTTTTCCTAAAAAAACGGCGGAGGGGTGGCGTCTACCTCCGGCGAAGTCGGCAGGGTCGGCGGCTGCGTCGGTGGCGGCATCCGGCGGGCGGGGCGGCGGCGGCAGCGTGGGGCGGCGGCGGATCAAGGGCGGCGGCGCGGCGGCGAGGCGAGGGGCGGCGGCGGCGGACTCGCGCGGCGGCGGCGGCGAGCGGCATGCGGGTTGATGGCGGCGGCGGCTAGGGTTTCGGGGGCTGGGGTGGCTGGCTGCGGCTCGGGCCGTCGCGACTTTAAAGGCCGGCCGGGCCAAGTGTCCTAGTCGGACACGGCCCAGTTAGGTCTGTTCGTTTTTTTTAATAATACGCGCGCAGAAAAACAAACAAAAGAAATGCTAAACGGACTCCAAAAATCCCGAAATAAATTTTCCTCGACTTCTAAAATCAAGCTGGACAAAGTGAACATTTATTTGGGGCCCAAATGCAATATTGAAAAATGCACATTTTTCCTAAATTCAAATAAATAGCGAAAACTCCGAAATAAAATCTCATCTGATTTTATTATTAAATCCTCAATATTTCTTTATTTTTGGAAAGTCATTTTATTCCCTCTCTCATATTTTTATTATAGATATAATTAAAGATAAAATAAATAAAATCAAATGATCCTATTCTCAAAATTTGAGAAAACTCAAATATGAAAATAACGAAATCCCCAACTCTCTCCGTGGGTCCTTGAGTTGCGTAGAATTTCTAGGATCGAAACCAAAAGCAAATAAAATATGATATGCAAGGTTGATCTAATGTATAACATTCCAAATTGAAAATTTGGGATGTTACACGGCATCAAGATGTTGTGGTAAATTTTTTGTTCCATTTGGGGCAGGTTTAGGTATAAGCTTCTCGCAAACTAGAACTTGTCACAACAAGCTTGATGGTTTCATTAGGGAATGTGCCACCTTTGGGGACAAAACGATATTCATTGCCTCTTCTTGCTTTCAATTTTTTTATAGTGTCAACATAGAACAACTGAAGTGTTGTGTCAATTTTTTAGATTTTTCAAGGTTCGCTTGGACATTTTTATACATTAACTAGGTTTCTAGGCATTTTATGTGCACAACTCAAATTTGAACTACATTCACATGCTCCAGTGCAGAAAAAGGGTTGACATATCAAATGTGTGTCCTTGGGTGCATGCTCGGGTCACATGCAAGAAATGGGAATGAATTTCAAACACTAGGGAACTTTTGATTGCCGGTAAAACATTGAGGTACTTTATTTTTAAATTCTAGTCAATTCAAAACTCGTCTAAAATTTATGAAACTTGGCATGCTATCATGGAATGGCACCCGACATGCTGTGGTATTTTCCATGTCCATTTTGAGAGAAGGCGCACTCGAATAACAGCCAACCAAGGCATTTTGAAACAAATAGCTGCCACTTTAACATCTCAAACGTTTGTATAATTTAAATCGTGTGTGTTCTATTAACAATTCACGTGACGCCACGTGTCTCTCTTTTAATGGCTAGGAGGTGCCGTGCGGACAGCTGCTGGACTGAACGGGAGGCGTGAGAGCATAGTCCGTTGCGTAGACTGCCCAAAGGCGTGCAAGCTGTCCTCCAATGCGTAGGCTCACCGAGAAGCATGCGAGCTGTACGCTGCGGGGGCTCACTGGGAAGCGAGCCCTTTGACTTGCATGGCCGCCCGCCTTGCTTGCGTCCGCTCCATTAATGGCGCCCGAGCCGCTATTTAATACGAGAGGCCTTGCTGTTCGCCTCCCAATCCCCTCCCTCCCGCATACCTCCACTAAGGCCATGGCGCAGAAGGATCATCTGCCACTAGTCTTCCAGTTTGGTGAAGTCGACTCCGAGTCGGAGGAGATAGAAAATAAGGAGGAATGGGGCCTCATGGACATGGCCCTGAACGAGCTAGCCTCGACGGTTGCTGCCCCCGCGCCTGTCTAAGCTCCCATCCCCGCGCACGCGCCAGCGACCATCCCCGTATCATTGACGGGCTGGTCGTCGAGCACTATCGCAGAGCTGGAAGCAGCGGGCGTCAACAAGATCTTCGTGGACCCGCGCGAGCTCGTCTACATGCCAGCACCAGCGCCCGTGCCTGTGCGCGCCCCTGCACCCACTGCTGCATTGAGGCCCGTGCGTTTGCCTACACTCGCCATGCTCGTGCCCGTGCGCGCAGCCCCCTTAGCGGCATGGGACACCGCCATCGACCGCTACCTCACAGCGTCGCGCCTCGCCCATCGATAACGCGACAGCATGATGTTTGATTTCCAAGTGAAGAACATTATGTGCTGCATTGAAGAATTCAACAACGGCGTCCCAAAGGGTGACAACGACAACGCCGGCGTGGCATGCCGCCTCCGCGGCCGCCGGAATTAGTTTATTTGGGTTTAATACTGTATCTCGATCATATGAATATAAATTCGTAGTGTGACAAAATGAAAGATATGGTTTGAATGAACTTGCATTTTTCTCTGTGAATGTACAAAGTTATCAAACGATTTTCTTTAAAAAAACGTCAATGTTTTTAAATATAAAACACTCATCGCACATGTTTTAATTAGAATACCCATATGCAAACTGATAGCTTCCCTAGGAAGCCAAGGGAAAATGTGCCGAGCACGATTTGTGCAGCTATTGATCGCAAACGTTTTAGACAGAACACCCATATGTAAAGTGACAGCTTCCCTAGTAAGCCTAGGGAAAATGTGTCAAGCATGATTTGTATAGCTCTTCATAGCAAACGTTTTAGATAGAACACCCGTATGCAAAGGGAGAGCTATGGTCTTCCCCAGTAAGCCAAGGGAAAATGTGCCGAGCAGGATTTCTACATCCCTTCAATGCAAACGGTTGTTTTGGATGACCCATGTGCAACCACGTACAGACAATTTGGTAAGATTTGCATCTGTTCTGTTGGGTATATTGCCATTTGTCAAACTGGAAAGATTGATATTTGTTGATCTAGTAACATCCGCCAGCAGGAATCATGCACTTTGTCGTCTGCCATGGCTGACGACAAAGGCATGCCTGGTGGACGGCAACACATTTGGCTGAAAAAACTACGGCAAAGGGCTCTTTGCCGTCTGCTGGCGGACGGCAAAGATGCAAAGGTCTTTGCCATCCGCCAGCAGACAGCAAAGGGCCTGGATGGCACACGTGGCAGCTTAGGTCCGTTAAGAGGTTAAAGGTGTGCTTCGCCGTCTACCAGCAGACGGCAAAGCGCCCAAATAGGCCAGCCCAGATGCCCACCAGGTAGATGACATGTGGCATGCTTTGTTGTCTGCTGGCAGACGGCGAAGATGGAAAGGTCTTTATCGTCTCCCAGCAGACGGTAAAGCATGCCATATAGGCAAAGCCCAGTGCACCCCAGGTTGCACAGGTAGCTGACACGTGGCAGCTTTGCCGTCTGCTGGCCGATGGCAAAGCTCTTTGTCGTCTGCCAGCAGACGGCAAAGTGCCTGTGTAGCCCTGGTTTTTTTCTATTTTTTTTTACTTAAATTCAATAAATTTCATAGAATTTCATAGATACACACACACACATTTTAAAATACTTTCAACAAGCTTACCAACACATATACATACCAAATCATATCCTTGCCATATGGATATGATCCTCCAACACATATACATACCAAATCAGAAGTTCATATTCAACATATATAGCTAGCCAACATATCCAACAACAAGCATAGAATGGTTTCATCCATACATACATATATAGGTAGCAAGCTTCACATTGTTCATCCTACAAAATCAAAACAAAAAGGAAGCACAAAGAGAAGAGTAGACTCCATCAACGCAAGCTTCCTCATCTAAAGCAAATCTGCAAATTGGGAAAGAAGAAAGTTAGAAGAAGAAGACTAGCTAGAAGAAGAATAAGAAGAAGAAGAAGAAAAACAACAACAAGAAGAAATTTTTTTATTCTCTTTCTTTTTCTCCTCTCCTCTTCTTTATCTTCTTCTTCTTCTAACTAAGGTAGGTAAAAATGCCATTTTTTAGCTAAGCTAGGTAAAAAATGCTAAGTGTAGGTCATTTTGGAGCTAAACTAGGTAAATAGGTCATTTTGGAGCTTAGTAAGGTTATTATGTCATTTTCGAGGAAAATAAGCTAAGTCTCTGTTATTTTGGAGGTAACAAAGATTATCATCCCTTTCTGACCTACGTATGCTAATTATGTCATAAATTAACTGAAGAAGCTAAGTATATGTCATTTTTTAGCTAACCTAGGTAGTTATGCCATTTTTGAGCTAACTATGCATATTTATTCATTTTGGAGGACAAACTGGTAAGTGTAGGTCCTTTTAGAGCTATCCTAGACAAAATGGTAAGCTTATTATGTCAATTGGGAGAAAAATAAGGTAAGTATAGGTCATTTTTGTGCTAACCTAGGTGATGATGCCATTTTTTACCCAACTTACGTAAGTATAGCTCATTTTTTAATCTAACTTAGGTAATTATGCTATTTAGGAGGAAAATAAGCTAAGTATGCATTTGCTAAGCAAAACACTAGAAAAACTTACCCTCATCACAACAAATGTGATGAAGATCGCAACTAAGGTAACAATTGATCCAACGGCATAATGATACCAAGCCTCATTATCAATGGCATATTTTCTAATCTTCTTAATCTTCAATCGCATAGCATCCATCTTCAAGCGCATTGCATTGATCTTCATCTTGTGATCGACGGCATCGGCAACATACAACTCCAGTTTCATCTTCTCTTCTTCAATTATTTTAATTTTTCTTTCAAATACTAATTTTCTTTTTCAACTAAATTTAACTTCTTGACAAGAGGGTCGGTTGCAAATTTCGGTTCACATACCTCCTAGATTAAAATATCTCTATGTGAACTTGATGGCCATAATTGTCATAAATGTGAAATGCAACAAATAGTTATAAAAGAGAATTTACCACATCCGAATCATAAAGCAGGCAAGGGCCGATGGGGACGGATATCAAGACCATGGCACTATGTATAACAAACAATCATACAAAGTAAGAAATTATACAAGTAACTATATAAATCATACAATCATACAAGTAACTATATAAATCAAGTACGACATAAAAAATTGAATACCTAATAATAATCTGGCTCATCGGGTTCAATAAATGCTCCGAGATCAATAAATGCATCATCATGATCACTATCAGTAATGATGTGCTCATCATCATCATTAATAAATGCATAATCATGTGGAAGGTCACGTTTACGTAATCGGTCAAGTATTGACAGGTTATCCGCAGCAGTAACCTCTTCTAGTTCAGGCTCTTCTTACTCCGGCTCAGGGGTGAAGTCGGGTTCACTGTTCCTGTCTACTTCAATGTTCTGGAGTGAAGTAGAGTGGTTCTTGAAACAATTTTTGGAAAGACATGTTTCTTGGAAGAATTCTCCTTCATATGTGTCTAGGAAATGTGAGGTTCATAATCCTCTTCATTGGGGGAAGTGGTCTAACACATGGCGGCACTTCATAAATGACATCCCAACCATTGAGATTTGGATCACTTTGACAGGCCCACGGTTGATATGTAAGTGCATCTAGTGCCCCTTAGTGATTTTGGTGTATTGAAGACTTATAGGTTAAGTATCTAATGCGTTTATGAGTGTACACAGGTCTATAAGTCTATGAGGAGTTTGATATTTACAGAGAAAGTCGACCCCTAAAAATGAAGTTCTTCGACTGAAGACTTTGATATACTGAAGACGTTCTGAAGACTTTGAAAGTGAAGAAATTGGTGTGACCTTGAAGACTTGGTTATCATTCGAGGAATATGAAGCGTGAAGACTTTTGTTTTCGTAGTTTCATTTTCTCTTTCTTGAGTCATAGGAAACACCGTACTTTTAAAGGGGGTCGAGGAAATACTAAGGAGAAAATTTCCATGTGATGCTCAACTCAAATCCTACACCTACCAATCCCTTCGAGTGAAGCCATTGGAAATCTCATGCAGTTCAGTCAATTTCTTCAGTGACAGAGACGCAGTTCTTCTGGTCACTGAGGACTTTGCTCTGACTGAGGAGTTAGGAATTCGCCTGTGCGAATTGCCTACACAGTGAGGAACATGATAGCCCTGAGGAATTTGTACCTCAAATTTCCGACCGTTGCTGTGTTGCGCGCCAGCTGTCCTAAAATATCATGTCCACCTAACGGTCATATCATTGAAGGGCATTTATGTCTTATCATGTCGGGCTGATCCCTAGGCTATAAATAGCCGCCCCCTACAACCACTAGCTGGTTGGCTGCTCCGCGAGAACTTGACACTTGTCATTTGAGAGCAACCCATCCTCCGAGGACTTTGAGCGAAAATCATCAAGTGAGGAAAATCCAAACCCCAAACCCAAAACACCTACAAACCCAAAGTGATTGAGCATCACTGAAGAGATTGATCTTGCGTGGATCCGACGCTTGTTACCTTTGAAGACTGTGCTTCTTCCAGACGGTTAGGCGTCAAGGTCTAGAGCATCCAAGAGGAATTGTGGATCGCCGAGTGACCAAGTCTAGGTTTGGAAGTCACCTGAAGACTTACCACGAGTGATTGGGCGAGGACTGCGTGTTCTTAGCTTAAGGAGAATACAGTGAGGACTTGGTGTCCCGAGCTGCGTGCTCAGGACTGGGTGTCCGGGACTGTGTGTCCTCGAGTTTAAATACTCAGCCGCTCCAACCAGATGTACAACTGAGACAACAGTTGGAACTGGTCTACCAAATCATTGTCTTCACCAAGCTTACTGGTTCTATTTCCTCAACTCTTTCATTTCCTCGGTAGTGTGCTGTTTGTTTATCATATCTGTGTTTGAAGACTTTGACTGAAGACTTTCTCAATTTCCTCAGTTCAATTTCTTCAGTCTGTTTGTCTTCATCTTGTGTTATCCTGTGTTTACGCTTTCTGTACTCTGAGTTTGTCTTCATTTCATCATGATGACCATGCATGTATTCTGCTATGTTTACCTCTGAGTACTTATTCCGCTGCTAGTAGTTCTTCGCTAAGGAATTTCCTCACGAGCAAATTCCTCAGTGAAGAATTTCATAAAAATCGCCTATTCACCCCCCTCTAGTCGATATAACGCACTTCCAATTGGTATCAGAGCAAGGTACTCCCTTGTTCTGTGTGATTTTGGTTTAACCGTCTGGAGTTTTAGTTATGTCGACCATAGGTATGATCAAGGTCTCTGCTGGGTGTCCTACCTTCGATGGGACGGACTACCCCTACTTGAAGAATAAGATGCGAATGCATCTTGAGGCAATTGATAACAATCTCTGGTACATTGTGGAAAATGGTGTTCCCTCCGTCACTCCCTCACTGAACGCTACCGATGTGAAGAGATTCAAGCAACTCGACTCCCAAGCGAAGAATATCATATGTGGCCATCTGAGTAAGGGTCAGTATGGTAGAGTGAGTGCTTTGGAAACTGCAAAGCTTATCTGGGATAGGCTATCCAAGGTCAATGAAGGAGTTTCAACTCAGCGTGACTCAAGAGTTGATGTTCTTCGTAATCTCTTCGATCGCTTCAAAAGACTTGACAATGAAAATGTGCAGCAAACCTTTGATCGCCTCACTGACATCTCAAATGAGCTTGAAGCACTTGGTGCCACTGACATCACCGACCATGAGGTGGTGAAGAAATTGCTGAAATCGCTTGATTCCTCATTTGACACTCTGGCACTGATGATACAAGAGCGTGGTGATTACAAGTCACTTGACCCCGCTGATATTCTTGAGAGGCTAAACACTCATGAGTTCCAGCTTGTTGAGAAGAGAGATCTCTACGGTACAAGCTATAGCAGATCACGTGCACTGAAGGTCAAGGTAGTATCTGAGTCCGAAGATGAAGACTCTGGTAGCAGCCTTGGTGATCCTGAAGAACTGAGTCGTGATCTAGCACTGCTTGTGAAGAAATTCCAGAAGTTCTCAAGACGTGGTCGCTTTGGAAAACCCTCAAGGAGCAATGATTCCTCATCCAGTGACTATAAGAAGAGGCTTTGTCACAAGTGCAAGAAACCAGGACATTACATCCAAGACTGTCCTCAGTGGGAAAAGGAATCAAAGAAGAAGAAATACAAGGATTACAGTTCTGATGATGCGAAGAAAAAGAAGAAGTCCTCAAAATCTTCATCATCAAAATCCTGAAAGTCTTCGTCTCACAAGAAGAGCAGCTCCAAGAAGGCTCGGGCATTCATTGGCAAGGAAATGGACTCTGAGGTTGAATCTGAAGAAAATGAGGAAGAGGAACAATCTGAAGATTCTGAGTCTGGTGTGGCAAGCCTAGCCCTCGCTATTGCATTCGTCAGCAAATCCATCTTCAACACTGAAGAAAGTGAACTCACCAACAAGGCTGATGAAAGCAGTGATGACTACGCTCCCACCTATTGCTTCATGGCAAAGGGTGCCAAGGTACTCAAATACACCTCCTCTGAATCTAGCGATGATGAATCTGATGAAAATCTTAAGCCTAGCTACTCTAAACTTGCTAAGATTGCTGTGCAACAACAAAAGGCTTTTGAAAAGGTTCAAAACATGCTAGACAAAAGTGATGATATGTTGGGTGAAGAATTGGATCGCACTAAGGCCTTAACTGAAAATCTTCAGAGACTTCAGACCAGGTTTGACAACCTTCAAAATCATCATAACACTCTCTTATCTGATCATGAGAAGCTTTCTTATGAATATCTTCAAAATAAGCAAGATCTTGAGAAGCTAAGAGAGAGTTATGAAGATCTTCAGAAGGAGCGCGATTCATTACTTGCTCAACAAATCAGCGCTGCTCAGGAAGAATTTATTCCTCCATGTTTAAAATGCATTGAACGAGAATCTGCTAATTCCTCACCTGAATGTTCAAATGCTTCAAATGTTACAAATTCTTCACTTGCCTCTGCTATCACTAATTCCTCATCTGAGGACATTGCTACTATTACTGACGATGCAGGACTGAAGGAATTGTACATAACAGGCATGTACAAAAGCCTCAAAGGTCATCAGACTCTTTGTGATGTGCTTAAAAAGCAGATCCTCAACAGGAACCCTAGGAAAGAGGGTATTGCCTTTGAGAGGAAACTCAATGCTGATGGTACATATTGGAAGCCTGAGCAGTACCCCAAAACCTCATGGGTTGCTGCAAAGGGACCTCCAGTTGATCCATCTAATTTATCTGGCTATACATGTGAATCTTCTCATTCTTCTGATGAGTCTTTTGACTCCAACTATAAACTTTTCAAAAATCAGAATGGTGAAGTATTTGCTAGATATGTTGGCACTAACTGCAGGAACGGTTCTCCTGTGAAGAAAATCTGGGTTCCCAAAAGGCGCCTTGAAAGTCTTCAGGTGAATGTCCTCATGACACCACCTGTGAGGAAAAGGAACCTCAGATCAAATTCTTCATATGGATCCAAGTCCTCATACGGACGAAATTCCTCAAGGGGATCAAATTCCTCACATGGATCAAAGTCCTCATATGAACATCATCGTGCTAACAACTCTATTTCGTAGGGAAGAGCCAAAAGCTATGAATATGAGCATTATTCTTCAAATTATTATGTTCATAAGTCCTCGAAGAATTTCTCTGCTTATGCATATGCTTACCCTAACCCCTCTTATGTGAAACGAAATGGTTTGGCTGCTTTGCCACCATTCTCATATGGAGCTTGCAGAGTGATGAACTCTTTGCCACCCCTTCAGATGTGGGTGGTGAAGAAAAGGAACTAATCCCTTCTGCAGGGTCAGGTCTCCAGACGTGAAATAACGTCTGAAGAATTTGCTGGGGACCTGACAAAAAGTGCCTGAAAGGACGCAGGCTAACCATGATGAAATGAACTTTCATTTCACACGTCCTCCCTCTGTTTTATCTGTCTACTACTTGATGAAATTGATCTGATGAATTGTGATATCATATTCTTCACTGCTGAAGTATATGAGGTCGTAAGTTGCACTAATTCATCTGCAGGATGATCAACCCAAAGCCACTGAATGGGTACTTGATAGTGGATGTACAAATCACATGACTGGTGACAAGAATCTATTAATGGATGCTCCCTTATCAGCGTCACACATGAAGCATATCATCTTCGCTGATAAAAGCAAAAGTCAGGTATTGGGTCTTGGTAAGGTTGCTATCACAAAGGATCGACACATGGACAAAGTCATGCTTGTTGAGTCCTTAGGATATAATCTTATGTCTGTCTCAATGCTTTGTGATCTTGATATGGTTGTTGTCTTTGGCAAGTATCGTTGTGTTGTGATTATGGAAGCTGACAATTCCAAAGTCTTCGAAGGCTTTAGGAGAGGAGACTTGTATATTGTTGATTTCTCTGCAGATTCACAACCAGCTGTGTGCCTACTTGCAAAAGCTTCAGAAGGATGGCTATGGCATCGACGACTTGGTCATGCAGGCATGAGGAATTTGAACACGCTTGCAAAGAAGAAACATGTCATTGGCATTGAGAATGTCAAATTCCTCAAGGATCACTTGTGCGGTGCCTATGAAGCTGGAAAGATGACAAAGGCCAAGCATCCAGCGAAGACTAAAATGACCACTACTCGTCCATTTGAATTGCTTCACATGGATCTCTTGAAGGAAATATGCCCTAGAGGCAATAATAAAGTTATTATTTATTTCCTTACATATCATGATAAATGTTTATTATTCATGCTAGAATTGTATTAACTGGAAACATAATACATGTGTGAATACATAGGCAAACAGAGTGTCACTAGTATGCCTCTACTTGACTAGCTCATTAATCAAAGATGGTTATGTTTCCTAACCATGAACAAAGAGTTGTTATTTGATTAACGAGATCACATCATTAGTTGAATGATCTGATTGACATGACCCATTCCATTAGCATAGCACCCGATTGTTTAGTATGTTGCTATTGCTTTTATCCATGACTTATACATGTTCCTTTAACTATGAGATTATGCAACTCCCGTTTACCGTAGGAACACTTTGTGTGCTACCAAACGTCACAACGTAACTGAGTGATTATAAAGGTGCTCTACAGGTGTCTCCGAAAGTATTTTTTGGGTTGGCGTATTTCGAGATTAGGATTTGTCACTCCGAATGTCGGAGAGGTATCTCAGGGCCTTCTCGGTAATGCACATCACATAAGCCTTGCAAGCATTGCAACCAATGAGTTAGTTGTGAGATGATGTATTACGGAACGAGTAAAGAGACTTGCCGGTAAAGAGATTGAACTAGGTATTGGATACCGACGATCGAATCTCGGGCAAGTAACATACCGATGACAAAGGGAATAACGTATGTTGTTATGCGGTCTGACCGATAAAGATCTTCGTAGAATATGTAGGAGCCAATATGGGCATCCAGGTCCCGCTATTGGTTATTGACCGGAGACGTGTCTCGGTCATGTCTACATTGTTCTCGAACCGTAGGGTCCGCACGCTTAATGTTACGATGACAG
The DNA here is from genome assembly GCA_032464435.1 of Aegilops umbellulata. Classification (NCBI taxonomy): domain Eukaryota; kingdom Viridiplantae; phylum Streptophyta; class Magnoliopsida; order Poales; family Poaceae; genus Aegilops; species Aegilops umbellulata. The sequence goes on from CP136059.1 coordinate 78,953,911, forward strand.
TTATTATGAGTTTATGCATTTTGATGTACCGAAGGAGTTCGGAGTCCCCGATGTGATCACGGACATGACGAGGAGTCTCGAAATGGTCGAGACGTAAAGAATGACATATTGGAAGCCTATGTTTGGACATCGGATGTGTTCCAGGTGAAATCAGGATTTTACCGGAATACCGGGAGGGTTACCAGAACCCCCCGGGAGCATAATGGGCCAACATGGGCCTTGGTGGAGAGGTGAGAGGGCTGCCCTCATGGGCTGCGCGCCTCCCCCCTTCCCCTAGTCCTATTAGGACTAGGAGAGGTGGCCGGCCCCCTCTCTCTCTCTCTCCCCCTTGGAGAATCCTAGTCCAACTAGGATTGGGGGGGGGAATCCTACTCCCAGAGGGAGTAGGACTCTCCTGGCGCGCCAGGCTTGGCCGGCCAGCCCCTCCCCCTTGGCTCCTTTATATACGGGGGCAGGGGCACCCATAGACACAGAATTGATCATTGAGATCTTTCCTTAGCCGTGTGCGGTGCCCCCTTCCACCAAATTCCACCTCGGTCATATCGTTGCAGTGCTTAGGCGAAGCCCTGCGCCGGTAACACATCAAGATCGTCACCACGCCGTCGTGCTGACGGAACTCTTCCCCGACGCTTTGCTGGATCGGATCCCGGGGATCGTCATCGAGCTGAACGTGTGCCAAGAACTCGGAGGTGCCGGAGTAACGGTGCTGTGATCGGTTGGATCGCGAGGAGAACGTACGACTACTTCCTCTATGTTGTGTCAACGCTTCCGCTTCGGTCTACGAGGGTACGTAGACAACACTCTCCCCTCTCATTGCTATGCATCACCATGATCTTGCGTGTGCGTAGGAAAATTTTGAAATTACTACGTTCCCCAACATCTCTTCGGTCCTAACCATTATTCCTCTGTTTCGAATGAAGCATCTCAATATGGCTTTGTTATTGTTGATGATTACTCTCGTTACACATGGGTACACCTTGTCTCTTACAAAACTGAAGTGCAGGAAATCTTCAAACGATTTTCCTCGAGGGCTTCAACCAACTTTGGTGTGAAGATTAAGCACATCAGAAGTGACAACGGCACTGAGTTCAAGAATTCGGGTCTCGATGACTACCTTGATGAACTTGGTATTACTCATGAGTTATCTGCTCCTTATACTCCTCAACAGAATGGCGTCGTGGAGCGCAAGAACAGGACTCTTGCTGAGATGGCTCGCACTATGCTCGATGAGTACAAAACCCCTCGTCGTTTCTGGGTTGATGCAATTGATACTGCGTGCCATATCATCAACAGAGTATATCTTCACAAATTCTTCAAGAAGACTGCATATGAACTCCTCACTGACAAGAAACCTAATGTAAGTTATTTCAAAGTCTTCGGTGCTAAATGCTGGATTAGAGATCCTCATCACAACTCTAAATTTGCACCGAAAGCACATGAAGGTTTTATGCTTGGTTACGGAAAGGACTCACACACCTACAGAGTCTTCAACAATGTTCTTCACAAGATTGTTGAAACTGTAGATGTGCGGTTCGATGAAACTAATGGCTCGCAAAGAGAGCACCTACCTTCTGTGTTAGATGAACCTGCACCTGAGGATTCAATCAAGCACAAGGCTACTGAAGATGTCATTCCTACTGAAGAATCTGCTGAAGAATTCATTCCAGAACGTGAAGAACGTCGAGCTGATGCACCTGAAGAAAATGCTGAGGAAATTGATGGTGAAGAAAATGTTGATCAAATTCCTCAACGGCAACCAGCTCACCCTCGCGTTGCAAAAGAAGTGCAAGTGGAGAAGATCATCGATGACATTAGAGCACCAGGTCCTCTCACACGCTCAAAAGCTTCACATCTATCTAACTTTTGTGGGCACTTTGCTTTTGTCTCTATCACAGAGCCCACTAAGGTAGATGAAGCATTTCTGGAGCCTGAATGGATTCAGGCCATGCAGGAAGAATTACATCAGTTCAAGCTCAACAACATATGGGAACTAGTCGATCGTCCCGATCCTCGCAAGCATAACATCATTGGCACAAAGTGGATCTACCGCAACAAGCAAGATGAAAATGGTGTTGTGGTGAGGAATAAGGCACGACTAGTATCTCAAGGCTACACACAGGTTGAAGGAATTGATTTCGATGAAACTTTTGCACCTGTTGCTAGACTTGAGGCTATTCGCATATTGCTTGCTTATGCTAACCATCATGATATCATCTTACACCAAATGGATGTGAAAAGTGCATTCCTCAATGGTAAGCTTGAGGAAGAAGTATATGTTGCTCAACCACCAGGTTTTGAAGATCCAAAGCATCCTGACAAAGTCTTCAGACTTAACAAGGCCCTCTATGGCCTCAAGCAGGCCCCACGGGCGTGGTATGATACACTGAAGAAATTCTTCATGAAGAAAGGCTTCACACCCGGTTCACTCGATCCTACTCTCTTTACTAAATCTTATGATGGTGAACTATTTGTGTGCCAAATATATGTTGATGATATTATCTTTGGATGTACTGACCAACGTTATAGTGATGAATTTGCCTATATGATGAGAGAAGAATATCAAATGTCTATGATGGGAGAGTTGAAATTCTTCTTAGGTCTTCAAATTCGTCAACAGCGCAATGGCATATTCATATCTCAGGAGAAATACCTCAAGGATGTCTTGAAGAAATTCGGCATGCAAGACTGTAAAGGCATCAAAATTCCTATGCCCACAAATGGTCAACTATGCACTGATGAAAATGGTACTGACTTCGACCATAAGGTATACCGCTCCATGATTGGTTCTTTATTGTACTTATGTGCATCTAGGCCAGATATAATGCTTAGTGTTTGCATGTGTGCACGATTTCAAGCTGCACCAAAGGAATCACACCATAAGGCTGTGAAGCATATTCTTCTATATCTAGCTCACACACCAACACTAGGATTATGGTATCCCAAGGGCTCGGATTTTGATCTCATTGGATATTCAGATTCTGACTATGCTGGTGACCGTGTGGATCGCAAGTCAACTTCCGGTACTTGTCATTTCCTCGGACGATCCTTGGTCTGTTGGTCCTTGAAGAAACAGAACTGCGTATCACTGTCTACTGCTGAAGCTGAGTACATTGTTGCTGGTTCTTGCTGTGCTCAACTACTATGGATGAAGCAAACGCTCAAGGACTATGGCATCAACGTGAAGAATGTGCCTCTCCTCTGTGACAATGAGAGTGCCATCAAGATTGCTCACAACCCAGTTCAGCACTCGAAGACAAAGCACATTCAAATTCGTCATCATTTTATTCGTGATCATGTGTTGAAAGGCGACATTTATATCGAGCATGTGAAGACTGAAGAACAGCTAGCTGATATCTTCACTAAGCCCCTGGATGAGAAGAGATTTTGCAAGTTGCGGTGTGAGCTAAATATCTTAGAATCTTCGAATGTACTTTGAAAAGGCACTCATCCTAACACTTATGCAAAATTGATGACTTAGATGTGCAACACATGAAGAAACGTTTTTCTTCAATCAATGAAGAAAACACTCTAAGTGTGAAGAAATTAATGAAGAATTTGATTCTCAAAACCCTACGACAATTGTACGCGGTGTCTGAAATCATCATTCTTATACGGTGGGTCACGCCACCACAAAAGTTGAAAATCTTCAATTAGAGTTTTTCCTCAACTTTTGAAATTCTTCAGTTTTTTTAAATTCTTCAAACTTTACAAAGTCTTCACTTGTGCCGTCATTTTTCTTCATTGGCTATATATATATATATATATGGTTTTACGTCCTCTACAACATTCACTTATAGCTATTTCTTCAAGTTGGAACTTTTCTGCTAAGTGAATGTGATCGGACCCTTCCTCTCTATGCTATACTCAATCCAATCTATTCACAAATTCTTCATGTGCGTTCTATTTGAAACTCGTCCAAATTCTTCACTGTGTCCTTGTCAGCTGAAGAAATTGCGAACGGAACGTTAAAACTAATCTTATCCAAACTTTCGGTTTTGCCGCTCAAACCGTTCCGCATCCCACGATGGATTATTTTATCCACCCACGATCTTACACGATCTCCACCACACAGTACGTGGGTGACACATGTCGCAAGAAGGAGAACGGCCAGGGGCACGTTCGTCCCAAATCTTCAGACAAACAGTTTCTCACTACGGCTATAAATACCCCCCTTCGCCATCCTCACTTCTTTTACCCCGCTCGATCTCACTCCCTCGCTCGAGCTCTCCAAACCCTAGCGTCGTCGCTACTCCATCGTCACCGGTGAGGAAAAGCTTCACTGCCTCGACCTCATCGCCGTCGTACTCGCCCGACCGCGGAAATCTTCACCTCCGCCGCCGCCGTAGACGTCTTCCTCCGCCAAGTTAGGGCATGGAAGATCTGCATCGACGAACTTCACTGTTCCAACTCCCAGTTCGTCGTGTTCTTCGTTCAGGGTAATTAAAAGCTAATTTTACTGCCCTCGTTGATTCAAAATTTTTCTACAAAATCTTCAAAGGTGTTTTACTCTTCAAATCCTCACACACAAAACACCTCACATGTTATCTGTTCTTGATTCATTTTCCTAAGCCTCAATTTCTTCAAAGATTCCTCAATTGTGTGGATCTTCGATCTATACAACTCTGGAACCTAAGATATAAAGCGCTTAGTGAAATTCCTCAAGACGAATCTGGTCAAATTCCTCAACCTTGTTCTTTATGCAAAAACCTCTGAGAACGCATATGACCTCTTCAAATTCCTCGCAACTATACTCTGTTCACAGGTACACATGTCTGCTGCTAAATCTTTAGGTTCTCATCAACTTAACTCGGTTGCAGCGTTCCTTGAAGAAAAGTTGCATACTTCTTCAGAGAGTTCCATTGTTCAAATTCCTCATCTAAAGAAAATGGCTGAAGGTAAAAGGCCACAGAAAGGAGGAAAGAAGCCTGAGGTGATGACAGCTTTTGAAATACCTGAGGATATCTATGATGAGTACTGCACGCCTGATGAAGCCAAGTTTGGCAAAGAAGATAAAAATCAGCGCAAGGTGCGAATCCAGAGGATTGAAAGGAGATGGGCACGTGAATGGAGGGAGTACAGATATGTTACTCCAAAGTACATGAAGAAATTCGCACTAAACCCTCCATGCCCAAGAGCCCCATTGGCACCTGGCCAAGTGGCTGATCCCACTAGCATCAAACGCGGTGAGGATTTTCCTGAAGAATGGGCGAAGCGCCAAGCTAAACTGGCAAGGCAAGCCAGAGAAGCAGTGAGGAAATTCAATGAAGACTCTGCTACTGCTGCTGCTACTGCCACTGAGGCCTCGGTCAAGCCAAAGAAAGCGATGCTAAAGAAGCCCGCTCATAAGCCAAGTGCTTCATCTTCAATGCCCTCACGGCCAAGTTCCTCAGCTGCGCCCTCACGGCCAGAATCTTCAAAATCTTCAAAGCAAATTCCTCATGCTGCTCCTGCTCCACCAAAGTCCTCAGCACCTGTGCATCTGGACTCATGCCAAAGGACGACTGGCATCTCTATTGCCTCTGGTGTCTCAGCTAGTTCCTCAGCTGCACCCTCTCTGCTGAAGAAAAAGGCTACAGCTGGACGCGGAAATCGCCCAAGTCCCAACAAGAAGCAGGTAGTCTTCACTGTGCCATCTGATGATGATGAAGCTGATGAAGAAGAACTTACTGAAATCATCAGGGACCGACAAGAACGGGCTGCTAAAGCCAAAGGCACACCTGTGCCCCTGCTATTGGATCCAAAGGCGATCCTAGATTATATTGATCTCTGGCATAAGGATCCTCACACACCTATGCCTGATTTCAAGCTGACACTTGGTCAAAGTCACATGCTGACTCACTTCATCCAAGAGGAGAAGTGGAAATATGATAAGGCCAGAGAGATCAAGAAATCACAGTACCGCAAGGAGAAGCTACTGAAGAAAAATGTTCTCTGAATGAAGCCTGAGGAACTTGTCAAGATGCAGGCTGAGATCAAAGCCCTCAGCGACGAATTTGACTCCTACTATGCTGATTGGCAAGGAGCCAAGGTCAGATTTGTGAGGCTGACTGATACCTTCACCAAGGGTGCAGCCTCAAAGCCACAAATTCCTCAAGCTGAAGCATCTGTTCAGCAAACTAAAGAACATGCCAGCACCGCTGATGAAGTTCAGACTGCTGAAGAAAAGGCTAGTTCCAAGGCTGATGACTCTGCTCCAGCCGTTGATGAAATTGCCAGGGCATCCACTAGTGGTGCGCCTAAAGAAGTTGAAGAAACCAGGGTAACTGCATCAGTTGCGCCTGAAGAAAATCAACCAGATTCCTCAGCTCCACCTGTGCCTACGCCAACTCCAATTCTTCCATCTGCATTAGATGTGAAGAAAACAAAGGCTGCAGAACGAGCTGCTGTGAAGAAAAGGAAGGCATCAAATGCTTCAGAATCTTCAGCTCCTAAGAAGATGAAGCCGATGACAAGCTCTTTTGCAAATCCCATTGATGTCGTTCCTATCTCCTCCGTGCCATCAAAGGACCTTGTTCCTTTTGGTGAAGATTATGAGATCCCTAGTGGATCAGATGAAGAAACTCAATCTGCTGCTTTGTTAGAGCAGATTGATGAAGAAATTGAAGCGGATGCAATCCCTTCAACCCCAATGGTCTCATCACCAATGCCTCAGTTTGATGCTGAAGAGGCTGGTGTTGAAGAAATTGATGAAGATGTGGATATTGGAAGCACCACTCCAGTAATGAATGACGACTTTTGGGAAAGTCAGCATCCCAATTCCCCACTCTTCACTCCCCTGCAGCAAATTCCTCACTCCCCTTCACCAACAGTACAATTGGGCTCTGATGAAACTCATCCCACTACATCTGTGAATGAAGAAATTCCAGCCACTAGCGCTGAAGAAACTGCTGCTGATATAGACAAGGTGACTGCACCTGAGGAAAATCTAGAAATTCCTCAGCCTGAAGAACCTGAGATCGTGATTCCTGAGGTCGTGATGCAACTCACTGACACTCCTCTGCCAAGGCCAAAGGATCCGTTCTCACGCAAACAGAAATTCAAGGCTGAAGACTTCTATGGCGAGCACGTGTTCTTCACTGAATACAATCCATATGACTCTGCTCGCATAAGGAAGAGGCGTTTCTGGACTGCCAGCCAAGCAAATTTCTATTCCTTAGTGCTTTACAACAAAGACAAAGTCTTCGACCATGCTCATATTCCTCACGTGGATATGGAGTCTTTGCCGTGCTTCACGCCAGTGCTAAGTGTTCTTCACGACGCTGGGCTGCTCAACTTCTGCATAGATATATGCGATTGGAATCTTCAATTCTATGCAATGTTGCACATCACCGGCAACTCTGAAGATATCAATTCATGGGTTTTGGACTGGATGACTGACAACACCCACCATAAGGCCCCTGCATCTGAATTGCTTCGGGTCCTTCCTCTTAGTCCACCCACTGAAGATGCTCGCTGTGTGTACAACGAACCTGAGCTTTCAAATCATTATATGCAAGTGCTGATGAAGCCTTTGAAGCCAGGGCAGGCTCCTAGAACCAATTTCCTCGTCAAGGAATTGTTGTATGTGCCAAGGACTGTCTATCGCATTCTGACGAAGACAATGAGTCCCATCAAAGGCCACGACTCGTCTGATGAAGAAGTCGTTGGCATTATGAAGAATCTACTTTTCAACATCATCCATGGCGTTCCCGTCAACTTCCATGATTTCTTCATGAGGACTCTGGCCAACATTGCTATGTCACCATTTGAGCTGAAGCCTTATGCACCTTGGATAATGAAATTCATCAGGATAAGGTCTTCACTCAACTACAAAGCTGAAACGCTCAACCACTGCAGCTACTTGCCTCCCATTGAAGTCCTCAAACGGACATTTTCCTCAGTTGAAGAAAAAGGCAAGGCCACTGCTGTGATAGATGAAGGCATTCGTCCATTGGATGGCCAGTTTCGCAAAGCTGCATCTTACTCCACCAATGATGACTCTGCCACACATGACTCTGCTGCTAACACTGCCAAGCCAAATCCTCAAGCCACAGCACCCAGGGTGATGACTGACCGTGAGTTACTCCTCAGTCTTCATCAAAAGGTTGATCGCAACCACAAATGGGTCGAGCGTCAGTTTGGTTCAATTCTTCACAACATGACTTCCACACACAATGCAGTGAAGAAAAACCACTACTACCTTCCTGAAACCCTCAACCGCACCTGGGCTGTTCTATCTCAAGTGTACAGTGCTGAAGATTGGAGAAAATGGGTCTCAAAGAAGATTTTGACTGGTTTGCACCTCCTCCGAAGAAATACAAGAAGGTCAAGGTTCCTTCTTTGGTGGCCAGTTCATATTCTTCATCGCGTGAGACTGATGAAAACGAAGACTTGGACGACACTGCAGCAGGCCCTACTTCAACGACCGACCCCAACAACGCTGGCGCTCCTTCATCAACTTGAAAATCTTCAGGGGCGCTAGTCCTCAGTTTCGAACCTTTTGGTCATTTGATGACAAAGGGGGAGAAATCTGAGTTAGTCTTCAAGCGGGTCTATAATAAGGGTTTATTCGTTTTTTTAAGTTACAACTCTCGTTCTTCCGGAACTTTTATTGGATTGAGTTGTAATCTTAAGTCCGATGGTGCGCTGATACTTTTGTTGCACTTTGCTTTGATACTTTGATGCGCTATTCTGCATGCTTATTCCTCGTTAATATTATTGCACGCATGCTGAATTACATCAGGCACCATATTTCATCATGCATTTCAAATTCTTCATATTATACGTCAAATGCGTGTATGAATTACAAGATATAGGGGGAGATCTCCATGATTCAACTCTTCAAATGTGCATTGCTACAGAAGCAAATTCCTCACTATGCACATCTTCAGGGAGAGTTCTTCTATATCTTGCAATCAAATTCCTCAATATCAGTATCTACACTTCATATATTTATCCCCGTTGAAAACTTAACCTATGTTGTCATCAATCACCAAAAAGGGGGAGATTGTAAGTGCATCTAGTGCCCCTTAGTGATTTTGGTGTATTGAAGACTTATAGGTTAAGTATCTAATGCGTTCATGAGTGTACACAGGTCTATAAGTCTATGAGGAGTTTGATATTTACAGAGAAAGTCGACCCCTAAAAATGAAGTTCTTCGACTGAAGACTTTGATATACTGAAGACGTTCTGAAGACTTTGAAAGTGAAGAAATTGGTGTGACCTTGAAGACTTGGTTATCATTCGAGGAATATGAAGCGTGAAGACTTTTGTTTTCGTAGTTTCATTTTCTCTTTCTTGAGTCATAGGAAACACCGTACTGTTAAAGGGGGTCGAGGAAATACCAAGGAGAAAATTTCCATGTGATGCTCAACTCAAATCCTACACCTACCAATCCCTTCGAGTGAAGCCATTGGAAATCTCATACAGTTCAGTCAATTTCTTAAGTGACAGAGACGCAGTTCTTCTGGTCACTGAGGACTTTGCTCTGACTGAGGAGTTAGGAATTCGCCAGTGCGAATTGCCTACACAGTGAGGAACATGATAGCCCTGAGGAATTTGTACCTCAAATTTCCGACCGTTGCTGTGCTGCGCGCCAGCTGTCCTAAAATATCTTGTCCACCTAACGGTCATATCATTGAAGGGCATTTATGTCTTATCATGTCGGGCTGCTCCCTAGGCTATAAATAGCCGCCCCCTACAACCACTAGCTGGTTGGCTACTCCGCGAGAACTTGACACTTGTCATTTGAGAGCAACCCATCCTCCGAGGACTTTGAGCGAAAATCATCAAGTGAGGAAAATCCAAACCCCAAACGCAAAACACCTACAAACCCAAAGTGATTGAGCATCATTGAAGAGATTGATCCTGCGTGGATCCGACGCTTATTACCTTTGAAGACTGTGCTTCTTCCAGACGGTTAGGCGTCAAGGTCTAGAGCATCCAAGAGGAATTGTGGATTGCCGAGTGACCAAGTCTGTGAAGGTCTGGAAGTCACCTGAAGACTTACCACGAGTGATTGGGCGAGGACTGTGTGTTCTTAGCTCAAGGAGAATACGGTGAGGACTTGGTGTCCCGAGCTGCGTGCTCAGGACTGGGTGTCCGGGACTGTGTGTCCTCGAGTTTAAATACTCAGCCGCTCCAACTAGATGTAGAACTGAGACAGCAGTTGGAACTGGTCTACCAAATCATTGTCTTCACCATCACATTGATGTCGTATTTGTCCAATGAACGGACCTTAAAGTCAAACCATTAGTGACTTGTCTCAATTCGACATCCATAAACTCTGAGTTAGCCTACAAGTTTAATACGAAAGGGATTGTTACATTAGCCACAAATTATACGAAGAAATGAAATGGTCTAATGGAAATTACCATTTGTTTGAACCAAGATATGAAACCGGGATAGCCGCCTTCATGATTTGCCAGAAGCTCATACTCTTTGATGGAATCCTTTTGGATCACCGCTCAATACGAGAATTTGTTGACGTATCGATTGTATCAAATTTATCCGGGAATAAGAGCAGTTCAAAGGAATTAGAAGTTGTGAAACAATGTACCGAGAACTTACTCGATGTATGGCCGCACTTCTATCAGGATGTTGAAAATATACAACGAAATTGTCCGCCATCCTTCGACATCCAACGTTAAGGAGTTAGAAGCACCAGTTGGTGCGAGATCCCCTTTGAATAGGCTAAGGTTGTGATGCGGAGCATCCCACGTTCATCCCCATGTAAACTCCGACTACTCTCCAAGCCCCAAGGATACATATGACGAGACCTCGAACATACGCCATTGGACACAAGGTGAACTCGCTCCTCTCCGAACCTTCACTTTCTACATGTGAGACATGGCTACTACCTCCAACATGTGTGCTATGCATGATCAGGTACTTAGAGGAAAGCCACGGAGCCACCACATCTAACGGACGAGCTAGCGAGGACGCCAAGTACAAGGACCAAGAGAAGGAGCTGCTCGGAAGCTTCAGCCACCGGACGGCCGGACAACGCCGGACGTCCGACGCCTGTACACTCAGCCCGCTAGAAGGGCCAGCCGACGAAAGCAACAGCGGCCGGATGACCGGCAAGTAACGGACGTCCGACACACTCTAGGCCCCGGACGACCGAGCGCCACCAGACGACCGGTGCCATGGCGACAGAACACTGTTAACGGAAGTCCGAAGGTTTCCGAACGTCCGGACCGTCCCGAGCCTCCGGACGTCCGATACCCACCGGACGTCCGACGCTTGTGTGCGCACAGAGATTAGGCCTGAGGCCCATGTACCCCTTCACCCCTCACTTACCCCTTCCTGGCTCTAGACTATAAATAGACCTCCCCCTCATCCTTTCTAGGGTTAGCATAGGTTTAGCTCATATGTGAGATAGAGCTTTGGTCATCCATACGGATCTACTCCACGAGAGAGACCGCGGCCTCTCTACGGAGAAGATCCACGTTGGATTCAAGACCCCCTCTTGGGTGGCCCCATAAAGACCTCCCCACGGAGAAGAACCGGTTACCTCTTGTGTCGTCCCTTGTTGATCATGAATCTTGTATCTCCTCTCGTGTTTCGAGGATCTAGCACATGTGTGACCTAATCTCGTTGGTTTGAGTGTTTCTCTTGTGCCTCCCTTTGTGATTTTCCCCTTGTGTTCTTCGTGTTCTTCACGGGATCCGCTCCTTTTGTGAAAGATCGGCCGAATAGGGTTCCACCCTACATCATTATGGTATCATGAGCCACGTTGATCACGTATTTGGAGTCCCTCCCACCGTTTTCTAGCCTTCTTTTGTGTGATTTCGTCCTAAATTTCGAAAATCCCCACCAAAAATAGCTCCAATTTTTTTGTGATTTGTTGGTTTGAAGAAGTTTTGTTTATTTTGATCCATGGATTCGCTTGGTTTCGAGTGGATCTAGCAGTTCCCCAAGTTTCCCCATCTTTCATCCACGAAATCTCGTCAATTTTGACCCCCAAAATCTCCATTTTCCGCCCAAAATCGCGTCCCGAAACTCGCATCTCGCGTTGACCTGGACCCACCGGACGACCGACGTGTTTACGGACGTCCGGAGCCTCCCGAACGACCGGACGTCCGCAACTTTCAGGACGACCGGAGCCTCCCAACAGAATGAAAATACCGGATTTCCGAGCCCGACCAGACGCTCGGCGACCGGACATCCATCCATTAACGGACGTCCGTAACCTGTAGTTTCAGACTTCGGCTGATTTTTGTTTTGTCCATAACTAATTCATCCAAACTCCGATTTTGACGTTCTTTAGCTCATTTTGAAGCTATTAACATCCTCCTTCCCACAAAAAATACTTCCAACATCATTTGACTCCATAAAATATTTGGAACTTTGGCATCTTTGCCTAGGGCTTCCATCATATCATCCGCCTAACCACCATAGCCTTTCGCAACCTAACCCATATTGATCCCCATAGCATTAGTGGTTGCTTGAGTAGTGATTCGAGTCTCCTAAGGTGTTTCGGCTACTTAGGAGCGGTTGCTTCTTCATCAACCACCACCACCACTTCCGCATAGGCTTACCCACCATACACTTCCACCCAAACTTAACCCAATTTTGTTTGAGTTGTGAATTCTGTCTCCTATGGTGTTTTGGCTACTTAGGGACGGTGACCTTCAACTCCGACTCACATAAACCAATAACCCCCCACTTCCGCATTGCCAATTGCAAACCACCATCTCTTTCCACTACCACCATTTGACATTTGTCATTTGAGATTTTGAGTTCGCGGTTTTTCCGTTTCCTAAGGTGTTTCGGCTACTTAGGGACGAGTGTCCATCATCTTGGTATCTACATCAAGAACACCACCACTCATCATCGCCACGAGGTCATCATCCACTTTGACCACTTCACCATCATCCGTCCGTGGCTTACAACCGAGAAACCTTCGACGGTAACCTCCATATCAGTATCATCTTGGTATCGTGATATCCCTCCATTGTATATTCCCCTTGCAATTGCATTGATAACCCCTAGCCCATTTTGCGTCACTTGCCTACCGAGACTAGCCATTTGAGTATTGCCGGCAACGTTACTTGTGCACATTAGTGATCTACACCATCCATTGCATACATACCATATCATCTTGGTATCATATCATTCATTGTGTCACAATATCGTTCCCGCATATACACAATTGCTATCTTTGTGCATTTCGCAAAGTGGTCATACAAAAAAAAGAAAAAAAGAAAAAGTTGTTAAGCAAAAAGATAAAGAGCAAAGAAGCGTGTAAGCAATAGCCATAGCATCCTACCACATTGCATAAGATTGTCATATTCGATCATCTTGGATCATAACACCGGGAACCATACATACATAGCATACTTGGGATAGAAGTTGATACATTTTTGCATATCATAGGTTGTGCACAAGTGTCATATCCGCCTATCGAGCAATCGTGCTAGCGTCTCTCTTGAGTTGAGCAACACGAGCGTTTTCCGTCGATTCCACATTTTGTGCTCATTCCTTGGTTGCACGACCCATTTATCTATCCGTGTGTGTGTTTCGGTGTGCAAAATATTGCTATTGGTCTACATGTTTCGCTTGCGAATTTGTGAATCTCTTTCAACATTATTGAATCTTGCTAACATTTTGCATCAAATTTTTGTGCCACTATCCTCATCGAGCATCACCATAAGCCTTATTTGTGTAGGTGTGAGAAATTGACGAGATCGATACCAATTGTGCTATTTCCTTGTTACATTATTGAGTGATCATTGATCCATCTTCAAAATCGGTCAAGGTACATTTGGTATAGTTATTCTCTTTCTCCCACTCATATTTGCTCGAGTCTTGTAATGGATAGGCAAGGCATTTCATCTTCAGTCTTCGAGAACGACGACGGTGTGAACAACTACATCACCAAATTGTCAATATTCGATCTACACCGACAAATGCAAGGCGCACAATCAAGATTGCGAAAGCGCATCGAGAACATCTCCATCGACATTCATCACTCTGAAGCAAGGAAAAGGGACTACATCGACAACAAGCTTTCCTCACAAAAGGAGGAGCAATATGCAAGGATGGAGGAGATTCGGACCTTGTTGCTCAACCGTTCTTCCCCTTCATCATCCTCAAGGCGGCGACGTTCAAGTCACAAGTCTTCGGAGCGCAAAAATGATGCAAGTGCAAGTCATCCACGTCCATATCTACATGGCGACCACCATCACGTTTGTGATCCACATTGCCATGAAGGGAAAGTCACCTCGAAACATCATGTGCATCACGACGATGAACGACATCTACTACGAACTCAAGTGCAACAACGACACCATCATCATGAAGATGCTCCACAAGAGCAAATGCACAAGTCCCAACAAGCCCTACTTCACGTCAAGTCCAAGCTTCATGAGCAAAAGAGAAGATCGCGAGACGAGCACCACCAAGACGGAGTTGCGGCTACTACCACCACCACTTCGGCATCTTCGCCAAGTGCTATCAAGGCATCTTCGTCTTTGGACATACGGCAACTTCTCCTACTTTCCATGAGTTCGCCTACATCTACATCTTCAACAACAAGGCGACCACCTACCAGCGAGGACGACACTTCCATCTTCGGAAGACGCTCAAGAAAGATGGCCGAGCATGGGAAATTCCCTTTGGTCATGGGACGAGCTACGAGGTGCCACATCATGTGGGTCTCCTACAACAAGACGGTGACAAGAAGGTCGAGCAAGGGCCGTTCCCTTCGACCACGGCGACGAGCACGAACCTCTTCAACAACACGAAGACGGCGCCCATATTGGACTCATACTCCGAGTAAAGCTACACGAGCGCACATGAGACCTTATCTTTGGTCTTGGAGGAGAGTGATGATGTGCCATCTTCGGCCTTCATCCACGGCTATGGCTACGACATGATTGAGCATGGAGACATTTGCACCAACATCTCTCCGACACCCACATATGACGAGATGCCCCAATTGCCATGTGAGGAGAGCCACCACCCCACGAGTGAGATGAGTGACTCCACCATATATGACATTGAGTGCATTTCCTATGAGAGGATGAGTGTGACCGCCACTAGCCCCACACATGAGAGCATGCCACACATCCTATGTGAGGTTGAGAGCCATTTGAGTGACTCCACCAACCATATTTGTGAGAGCATCATACCGGGAGTGAGTGAGCCACAACACTTAGTGAGTGAGGTAGTTGAGACGGCACGTGAGGCCACTATGATTTCTAACGACTTACCCTCTACTCCTAGTGTGTTTTCTCCTTTGGTTCTAGGTCTCCAACATTATGACACGCCTATCCTCGACGAGTCCATACCTCCAATGGAGACAACGATGGCCATGGTCGAAGAAGATGCACCCCCACATGGTACCATCAAGTTGCAACCTCACCTACAACACATGAGCGACGCTCCAAAGGTAACAAAGGCGACAATGCTTGTCTTGTCCCACTAGTGGACTATCTCATGAATGATTGCTTGCATGTTGTTGATCCACCTATTCCCATGCCTCATGCTTGTGCGACTTCTTCATGTCATGACTTACCAATTTATGATGAATATGATGATGAGCATGTTGAGTTTCCTAGTTGTGACGCTATGCTCCAAAGGATATCATGTGAAAATTCTATTGGTCACATCATGTTCGACAATCCATTGAACTTGTCATATGCTATGAGTGAGATCTCACATATTGCATCATTTCAATCTCAACATAGTTACTATGCATGCCCCATTAAGATAAATCCCATTTGCACTTATGGCATAGATGATGAGATAATGGTCATTGGCTTTTGTTTTTCATGTGGTGATATTGCCATGCTTCCTTTACATGATTTGCGCAATTCATCTACTATGCCATGCCATGATCACATTGTTCCCAATATGCTTTGTTTTGGATGTTGTCAATATTCTCCATGTGATGTTCCCATTAATGCTCATGAGGAGACCCCCATAGTTTCCTCATACATACTAGGAGATTTTGATGCATTCCATACTTTGCATGATTCCCATAATTGCTTGCACCATATGCATTCCTTGAATAACAATACTCTACATATTTCTCATGATGCATTACACAATTTGAGTCTCCATTATGCTATACATAATAACAAACCTATCATGATGGATGACATGTTTCTATATCACGCATCTCATTTATTTGAGCATTGGCTCTTTTGTGCTAACCAACACATGCATGTGCACATCATGATGGATGATGTGTACATCTACCACGCACACACAACTTTCCCTTTGTTTTTGTCTTGTGTAGGTACTCATGTATACTCGTCAACCTCTCAATCCCAAGAGTTGACAAAACGAGCTCTTGAGAGCAAAGATGACTTGGGATCACGTGGACTATCCTTACCACCATTCCCGTCGCGCAAGCACTACGCGCATCTCTTTTACTTGGCTCTCACACGGCTATGGGCTATATATCACTTGTTACCTTATGCCCATACTATCGTGTTCACTTTGCATGTTATGCCTCTTCACATGATGTTGCCATGCAATTGTGACCCTTGCTTGCATCTACCCATGATTCACAATTATGATACTACTATATGTATTTGCATGCTTGGTGGAGATCCTTGTAGCTATTGCCATGCTTTCTTTGTGCCCCATACTATTGATGCTTGTTGTGTTGGGAGAGTCATGATGTCCCATTGCTATTTACATAGGGTTTCTCGCTAATACATTGATGCTATTTTGCTCATATCTTGCGTTCATTTTTGTGAGATGTCTCGTGCATTATTCATGCCCACTATTTGCACACATGACATTGAAGGAAATATGCCCTAGAGGCAATAATAAAGTTATTATTTCTTTCCTTACATATCATGATAAATGTTTATTATTCATGCTAGAATTGTATTAACTGGAAACATAATACATGTGTGAATACATAGGCAAACAGAGTGTCACTAGTATGCCTCTACTTGACTAGCTCATTAATCAAAGATGGTTATGTTTCCTAACCATGAACAAAGAGTTGTTATTTGATTAACGAGATCACATCATTAGTTCAATGATCTGATTGACATGACCCATTCCATTAGCATAGCACCCGATCGTTTAGTATGTTGCTATTGCTTTTATCCATGACTTATACATGTTCCTTTAACTATGAGATTATGCAACTCCCATTTACCGTAGGAACACTTTGTGTGCTACCAAACGTCACAACGTAACTGAGTGATTATAAAGGTGCTCTACAGGTGTCTCCGAAAATATTTGTTGGGTTGGCGTATTTCGAGATTAGGATTTGTCACTCCGAATGTCGGAGAGGTATCTCAGGGACTTCTCGGTAATGCACATCACATAAGCCTTGCAAACATTGCAACCAATGAGTTAGTTGCGAGATGATGTATTACGGAACGAGTAAAGAGACTTGCCGGTAACGAGATTGAACTAGGTATTGGATACCGACGATCAAATCTCGGGCAAGTAACATACCGATGACAAAGGGAACAACGTATGTTGTTATGCGGTCTGACCGATAAAGATCTTCGTAGAATATGTAGGAGCCAATATGGGCATCCAGGTCCCGCTATTGGTTATTGACCGGAGACGTGTCTCGGTCATGTCTACATTGTTCTCGAACCGTAGGGTCCGCACGCTTAACGTTACGATGACAGTTATTATGAGTTTATGCATTTTGATGTACCGAAGGAGTTCGGAGTCCCGGATGTGATCACGGACATGACAAGGAGTCTCGAAATGGTCAAGACGTAAAGAATGATATATTGGAAGCCTATGTTTGGACATCGGATGTGTTCCAGGTGAAATCAGGATTTTACCGGAATACCGGGAGGGTTACCGGAACCCCCCGGGAGCATAATGGGCCAACATGGGCCTTGGTGGAGAGGTGAGAGGGCTGACCTCATGGGCTGCGCGCCTCCCCCCTTCCCCTAGTCCTATTAGGACTAGGAGAGGTGGCCGGCCCCCTCTCTCTCTCTCTCCCCCTTGGAGAATCCTAGTCCAACTAGGATTGGGGGGGGGGGGAATCCTACTCCCAGAGGGAGTAGGACTCTCCTGGCGCGCCAGGCTTGGCCGGCCAGCCCCTCCCCCTTGGCTCCTTTATATACAGGGGCAGGGGGCACCCCATAGACACACAATTGATCATTGAGATCTTTCCTTAGCCGTGTGCGGTGCCCCCTTCCACCAAATTCCACCTCGGTCATATCGTTGCAGTGCTTAGGCGAAGCCCTGCGCCGGTAACACAACAAGATCGTCACCACGCCGTCGTGCTGACGGAACTCTTCCCCGACGCTTTGCTGGATCGGAGCCCGGGGATCGTCATCGAGCTGAACGTGTGCCAAGAACTCGGAGGTGCCGGAGTAACGGTGCTGTAATCGGTTGGATCGCGAGGAGAACGTACGACTACTTCCTCTATGTTGTGTCAACGCTTCCGCTTCGGTCTACGAGGGTACATAGACAACACTCTCCCCTCTCGTTGCTATGCATCACCATGATCTTGCGTGTGCGTAGGAAAATTTTGAAATTACTACGTTCCCCAACAAACATGGCTGACATGATTCCCTCTAGTACGTTGCATCTTTGCACTACTATCTTGCTTGACATGATCACTATGATTACTTGCTTGGTCGCATCACCCATGTTCCAGTTCTTACTCGCTTTCTTGGGTTGATGACATATATGTTCATGCCTCTCACTTGATTTGTCTTGATCAATGTCTCTTGTCTCCATTAGTTGCCTCTCTCATATCTACTTGTAGTGAGTACAACCATGCTATGCTTATTAATCGTGGAGACTTGGACATATTACTTGTGATGCATGCTTGTTTACTTGAGCCTATTTTATTTGGTTGTTCTCGCATCATATGCCTCCATACTATGAAATGCTCCCTTGTTCTTTCTTATGATGAGCATGATCCATACACTTGTTGGCTATCTTACCACACGAATAATAGGTTTTGCACTTCCGCTAACCTCATTTGTTTTTCTGAGTGTTTGTCATGTTCTTTCATTTTGAAGGATTCACAAGGCCGTACCATCAAGACACAACTTGGTCATGTGAAGGCATACGTGATGCGCAACTCCAACATCCTTAAGAAAGTCCTAAAGGTGAATTCCTTCCATTTGAGCCATCCTCAAATATGCATATTGGATGGGTCATTCTTTCATTGTTGTTTCCTTCTTGTTGCATACATGATACATCTCGCGAATGGAGGAGCGACATTGGAGAATGGCTCTATGGACCTTCACATTGAGGAGCGCTCGGACTTATTGGATGCACCTTCGAACCTCCACTCATGCCATGACATCGAGCTTTGGTACATCAACACTCCTTTGAATTTTTGTACTACCACATCCATATTTGTTGATTGTTCTACCACATGTCATGCTCTATGGACATATCATACTCACCACAAGTTTGCACCCTATGCATGGATTGACTCACATTATGCTTGCCTTGTTGCAACAATTTCCATGTCATCCATGATATATGAGCTTGTACATTTCCTTAGCAAATTTGTTGTGATCTTCCTTGATGGCATATTCATACATAATGATCATATTGCCCACCATCAATTGCATGATCACAAAGTCACATTGAGCAACAATTACCATGTTCATGCTTTTGATAAACCGTCCCATTATGACATCATTTTGCACAATGGTTGCATTGATCACATTCACAATACATTTGTGTGCACAATGAATGATTTTGCTTCCATGAATGCTTTGCGTATCATTCTAGATCATCTTGATAAGCTTCATGCACTTTGTCATGAACAATCTTGCCTCGCGGACTCATTCTTCTATGATGGACACTTTGTGTGCGCTAACCATAGTATTTCCAAGTGTACTTTGTGTTTGCTCATTTTGCATGTAACACATACCGGAGACACCTTGGAGTACTTGGATTGTGCCATGGTTTCAACTCCGTCCAACTACAAGTTCATCCACGACAACCGTTTCCATGGTGATGAGGATCACGATCCGAGGTCGGATCCTTCCCAAGGGGGAGGAGATGACGCAGAGCATCCCACGTTCATCCCCATGTACACTCCGACTACTCTCCAAGCCCCAAGGATACATATGACGAGACCTCGAACATACGCCATTGGACACAAGGTGAACTCGCTCCTCTCCGAACCTTCACTTTCTACATGTGAGACATGGCTACTACCTCCATCATGTGTGTTATGCATGATCAGGTACTTAGAGGAAAGCCACGGAGCCACCACATCCAACGGACGAGCTAGTGAGCACGCCAAGTACAAGGACCAAGAGAAGGAGCTGCTTGGAAGCTTTAGCCACCGGACGACCGGACAACACCGGACGTCCGACGCATGTACACTCTGCCAGCCAGAAGGGCCAGCCGACGAAAACTACAACGGCCTGACGACCGGCAAGTACCGGACGTCCAACACACTGCAAGCCCGGGACGACCGAGCGCCACCGGAGGACCGGTGCCACGGCGATAGAACACTATTTACGGAAGTCCAAAGACTTCCGGACGTTCGGACCGTCCTGAGCATTCGGACGTCCGACACCCACCGGACGTCCGACGCATGTGTGCGCACAGAGATCGGGCCCGAGGCCCATGTACCCCTTCGCCCCTCACTTACCCCTTCGTGGCTCTAGACTGTAAATAGACCTTCCCCTTATCCTTTCTACGGTTAACATAGGTTTAGCTCATATGTGAGATAGAGCTTTGCTCATCCATACAGATCTACTCCACGAGAGAGACCTCCGGAGAAGATCTACGTTGAATTTAAGACCCCCTCTTGGGTGGCCCCATCAAGACCTCCTCACGGAGAAGAACCAGTTACCTCTTGTATCGTCCCTTTTTGATCGTGAATCTTGTATCTCCTCTCGTGTTTCTAAGATCTAGCACATGTGTGACCTAATGCCGTTGGTTTGAGTGTTTCTCTTGTACCTCCCTTTGTGATTTTCCCCTTGTGTTCTTCGTGTTCTTCGCGGGATCCGCTCCTTTCGTGAAAGATCGGCCGAATAGGCTTCCACCCTACATCAGGCTGGATCCATCCCTTTTAGGGTCGCCAGCATTGTACCGAGGCTTCGGATTATGCAAATGACGATTTTTGGCTTCGTAGTGTGCTGTCACGAAGTTTGCCGCCTCCTCAGTAATGAATGCCTCGGCCATCGATGCTTCAGTTCTATGTGTATTTTTACATTTTGCTTGAAACGTCTTCTGCATCCTCTCAGTTTCGTAGCACCAACGAATTTGCACGGGCCCACCAATCTTGCCTCAGTTGGGAGATGCAAAATCAAGTGCTGCATTGGATTAAAGCATCCTGGTGGAAAGATCTTCTCTAACTTGTAGATCAACTCCGGCGCCAACTCTTCCATTTCTTATAGCAAGCTAGGCGATAGTTCTTTCGCACAAAGAACACTGAAGAAATAGCTCAGCTCTACCAGTACTAGCCATTCATCCTCAGGGATGAAGCCACGCAACATCACCAGCATTACCCGCTCAATCCATGTGTGCCAATCATGACTCTTGAGACCAAATATCTTCAATTTATCAAGACTCTCTCCCCTCTTTAGATTCGCTACATACCCATCGGGGAATACCAACTGCATTTTCACCCACAAGATAATTTCCCTCATAGCTGGCCTTCCAAGATTGAACCATGCCTTTGGCTTTGTCTGGTTCTACTTTCCTTTCGGTGGTTGCATGTTTTGTAATAGTCTATGACATAGCGCCTCCTGATCAACTCTAGCGTTGGTATTATCCTTTGACTTCCCATCTATATCGAACAATGTACCAAAAAGTGCCTCGGTGATATTCTTCTCAGTGTGCATCACGTCGATGTTGTGTGGGCAAAGGAGGTCTTTAAAGTAAGGAAGATCCCACAAGCATGTCTTGTGAGTCCAGGCGTGTTCTGAATTATACCCCTTGAAATACCCTGGATGCTCTGGGTCTGGCTCGAGAGTGTCTAAGTGATCCAGGGTCTCTTGGCCTGTCGACGGAAGTGGTGTAGAGTTTTTGACAACTCTACCTTTGAGGAAGTTCTGCTTGTCTTTCCTGAACTTATGGCGAGGATCCAGGAACTGACTATGCAAGTCAAAGCAAGAAAACTTGCGACTGGCCTAAAGCCAATGGAATTGAAGAGCTCCCTTGCATGTGGGGCACGGGAACCTGCATGCACACACCAGCCAATGAATAGCACATACGCCAGCAAGTCATGCGTCGAGTACATGTACCAGACACACATTATGAAGTTCCGTTTGCTAAAGGCGTCGTATGTCTTGAACCCATTATCCCAGGCTTCTTGCAATTCGTCCTTCAGCGGCTACATGTACACATTCATATTCTTCCCCGGATAGTTGGCCCCTAGAATTATCAATGTCAGGAAAATGTTCTTTCTTTGCATAATCTGTCCGGGGGAGATTTAGTGGAATGACAAATACGAGCCAACAACTGTATTGGTCTACCGTCAGACCAAACACACTGAACCCATCCGTGCTGATGGCGACTTGAGAATACCTCGGATCTGCCACTTTGTCATCATGTAATGCATCAAAGCGCTTCCACACTTCACCGTCCGATGTGTGCACCATCATCAGCTTCCCGTCTGCATCTAGTTGGGTTCTTTTGCCCGTTTTGTGCCATGTCATCTGTCTGGCCGTCTCTTCGACCATGAAAAGATGTTGAAGTCTTGGTACGATTGGCATATACCGAGGAACATTAACGAGGAGTTTGGTCTGCGTCTTCTCACCCATACCGCTGTCTACCACAACATACCGGGATGACCTGCAAATGGGACAATAGTTCAAGTCCGCATACTGAAGCCTAAATAAGGCACATCCTTTCTCACAGGCATGTATCTTCTCATAGGGCAACTTAAGAGCACAAAGGATTTGTCTGACTGGTACAGGTTTGCAGGTAGTACATAGCTTTGGGTAGAAAACGTCCAAATATTGTCATCATCGCGTCGTAGCATTCTCTGCCCAAGTTGAATTGAGCCTTTAGAGCCCTTATTTGTGAGATGGCATCCAGCTAACAAAGCTCAGTATTCTCATGGAGAGGACGTTGTGAAGACTCCAACATTTCATTGAAGGCCTTTGCAGATTTCTCCATTTCATCGTCCGAGTCCCGAGCATCATAAAAATCGTGCACCATGTCTTCCATCCTAGTACCATGCTCGTTAGTGCGATGATGAAGCACCTCAGCTCCGGCACGTTTGCCCATTTCATCCTCTGTCTTCTTGTGCCAATTGTCGCACCCAGCATAGGGGCACCAGGTTGTCCTCTGGTCATTTGAAAATGCGGCTCTCAGAAACCCCTTGGTTTTTGTCAACCATTCAATGCTCATGTCTTTCTGACTAGTGTGACATGTGTACATCCACGCACCGATCACTCATCTTGCCTAGCTACTAGACACATAAAAAATATAGGGTGGGTCTATTATGATAACATCCTTAAGACCTAATTCTTATGATAACACTAGGAAGCTTATTCTAATAACACCTCTCCGACAAAACGAACTACGCGCAAACCCACTCCCCCCTCCCCTCAACCCACCAACATCTCCCGACCCGCACAACTTCCCTCCCGCTCCCGCATCCCGTGCCCACCTCCCACCTTCTTCCTCCCCAGCCACCGCCCCCTCCTACCACCTTCTTCCGCGCACTAGCGCCCCACTAGAGGAGCCCAGCCACCGACCGTCCTACCCAACAAGCCGCTACCCTACCCGATGCCCTGCCCCGAGCACCCCCACCCCCACCTACTGATCCGGCTATCCGAGATACGCCGCCTCCAGCACTAGCTCCGGCGCTGCCCTCCTACGGCGCGCTCCCTTCCTTCGGATCTGTCCAGCCACATCTTACCTCCCATCCTCTTCTCCTCCCCCGCCCCCACCTGAGTCGCCCTACCACCAGCCACCCTTGATTCGGCGAGATGGAAAACCAGCGCGCGCCACATGCCTCCCCGATCCCTCTTCAACCCCGGCGCGGGTGCAAGAGCCCCAGCCGCCGCCCGATGGAGGCGGAAGTGGCCTCCCCCAACGCACCCCTGCCTGGGGGCTTGCTGCGCCGCCGCTGGATGTCTCTTCTAGTGGATCTCCGCGTCCTGGTCGACCTACCTTCCTAGTGCCGTCCACGCCCCACGCCGCCCCACAAGCATCCGGCATCTTCCACCGCCGGCGCCCTGCACCAGTCGTCCCCCTCCCCACCTTCTTCCACCTCAAGACGCGGGATCCGGGCCGGCAAAACATGCCCCTATGCTGTTAGCGATAATCTTGTCCTAATAAAAATAGGTTTAAGCTAATCATAATCAGGGTGGCCGGTGATTAGGTGTCCTAGTTGTATACGGCTTGCATGTCGTGTGGTCTTTTGAGCAGTAGCCTACTAGGAAATCAGGAGTCCAAGTACTAGTAGTCCGTGTAGGCTTTGGGGTTTAGGCTGGAGTCGGCTTGCTACGTACGGGTAGCTAGCTTATATATAGGTAACATGTTGGGGAAGTTTTGTAACATCGGAGAAAACAGAAAATAAAAAGAGGAGAAACAAAGGGCACGACAAGAGCCCTTGGCTATCAATTTTCTGTGCGTGCGTGTTCACCGTGATTTGATGTGATCGATCATGTGGGCGAATTTCCAACAATTGGTATCTGATCTAGGTCAATTTGAAGTCGTGCTTGCCCCGGGGTGGCGATCAGCTAGCACCTCGGGGCGGGCGATATAGTCGCTGGGTGGTTCAGCGACGAAGGAGGAGCAGGCGATGTTGTCGCTGGGTGCTGCAGCGACGAGGAGGATCATGCGATCATCGTTCGATGGAGCGACAAGGAGGGAGACGGCGGGCTGTCGTCGGCAAGGCGGTGGAAGAAGATCGTTGACGGGAGCGGTGGAGCCGGAGTGCGGTGCCGGAAGTTCGTCAAGATCGTCGTCCGTGGGAGTTTGATGAGTCAAGGAGTCATGCGAGTCAACACATTTCGGTCAGTCGGTCATCATCGTTGTGTCAACGTCGTCATGTCCAAGTGCTTGTCTCTGTGAGGAGGCATTGAAAATGAAGCGCATCCAGGTCGTCTATGTATCTCGACGAGAGGATCAAGTTCAACTATGTGGGGCAGTAAACCAGTAAAGGTGAGTCTCTTCAATGAGGCCATGTCTCTACATGAGGCTGGAGTGGGCGGTGTAGTCCACGGGGTGGTGTGATCCACAAGGAGTCGGCATGTATCTTGCTAGGGTGGATGGTGAAGTCCACCGGGTGGGGAATTCCACAGGATACTAGCGAGGCTGGGTAGTCCAAGGCATATTTGAGGTGGTCTGTAAATTCGCCAAGTTGAAATAGGGGAGAGATTGTTGCAAACAATGAAGCCTAACAATTTAACTTGTCGTGGTGCGAGCAGATGAGTCGACAAGGGGTGATCTACAACGAGCCAAGACCGAAGAAGCATAGAAGACGTGGAGTCAAGATTAGGAAGAGATTGTTAGCGATAATCTTGTCCTAATAAAAATAGGTTTAAGCTAATCATAATCAGGGTGGTCGGTGATCAGGTGTCCTAGTTGTATACGGCTTGCATGTCGTTTGGTCTTTTGAGCAGTAGCCTAATAGGAAATCAGGAGTCCAAGCAGTAGTAGTCCGTGTAGGCTTTGGGGTTTAGGCTGGAGTCGGCTTGGTACGTACGGGTAGCTAGCTTATATATAGGTAACACGTTGTGGAAGTTTTGTAACATCGGAGAAAACAGAAAATAAAAAGAGGAGAAACAAAGGGCACGACAAGAGCCCTTGGCTATCAATTTTCTGTGCGTGCGTGTTCATCGTGATTTGATGTGATCGATCCTGTGGGCGAATTTCCAACATACGCGGCCACGACCAGAGCCAGCCGCGACGACGGCATGCTAGGAGCTGGATCGCTACGGGGCGGCGGCCGTCCATGCCGTGGTGACGTGGGGTCGTGCTCCTCCTGGAGATCAACCCGGCCAGCGGCGCCAGCCAAACCCCCCTGCAGCCCGGTCGTGCTCGTCGATGCAACTCACTTCATCCGTACGGGTGGTTTTTTTGTTCAAACTGCAGCTCACTTCCCCTTCCCTACAGCCCAGCGACCGCACCCGTGCAGTGGCGCCCCTTTCCAGCGAGCACACCGTGCAGTGCTGTTGAGCGTGGCGTGCAGTGCAGCTCGACCTAGCGTGCAGTATATGGCCCTCACCTGCAGCTTTCTCCTACACTTGTTCGCGCACGGCGGGAGACAAGTGCACTGCACTACGGTGGCCAGCGACATACTTATTTTTTTAGTAGTTCATCTTTGCTGTATGTTTTAATTTCATCATGTTGTTGTTCCCTTGTGGCATCCTGCAGTATGGATTGCAGGCGCATGAAGTTTTTTAAATGCAGAGAAGCTTGGTCCATGCAGTTCATGGCGAGGTAGGCCATCAGGGAAAGTAATCCGTAGTACTCTTGCACCTGAAAACATAATAATATGCGATGTGATACAGATGGCAGAAAACTACACACACAAACATGCACCATCCATATTCCAATCGTCGAGCTATCAAACTACACACACAAACATGCACCATCCATCCAAAATGTACTTCAAAACATGCAAAAAAAACGCAGTGCACTTTGGTCTGAAAAAAGTCCACCACAAAAGACTTTTCAGTACACACATTTTAAAATAAAAATGCATTTAAAATCATGCTGGTCCTGGCCTCAGCTCGCTTGCCCGTCCGATGCAGTACGGTTTTCGGTCTGAAGCAGTGCGTCCATGTGTCTAATGCGGTTCACTCGTCGACTTTGATGTCGCGAAAAACAAAGTGTCCGCATTTTCGTATTTTTAAAACTGATCTTAAACCGTAGGGAATTAGAGAGAATGTTCTACATGAAAAAGTTGTGTCTCATTGATATCTTTCCAACGGCGTATCATTTGAATCATTTTGACCAGCGGTTTGTAAAAATTCCATGAAAAACGGCCGCTGCCACTCGTCGTCCGCTGCACGATTTTCAAAATTAACTTAAAACTGTCAGGAATCTCAAAAACATTTCAACATATGAAAGTTGCGCCTCATCCGTATCTTTCCAATGGCGTATCATATGCCTTGTTTCAACAAACGGTTAGAAAACTGGAGCGAAAACAGTACCGCGAAAAACTTGAAAAACAGAATTCCGCGATTTAGTTAATTTGAAACTGCTCTTAATCCGTAACAAATTAGAGAAAATAATACATATGTAAAAGATGCGCCTCGACAATATCTATCCAACGGTGTGTCGGTTGCTTCATTCTGACGAACGGTTTAGAAAGAAACGCGAAAAAACGCTCGCTGCCACTCGTCATGGGCCGCACCATTTTCAAAACTGCTCTTAAACCGTGAGGAATCTCGAAAAGTATTCAACATGGAGAAGTTGCGCGTAATCCATAGCTTTCCAAGGGTATATCATACGCCTCGTTCCGATAAACGGTTAAAAAACTAGTGCAAAAACACTACCAAAAAAAAGTACGTACAGTTTTTTCCGACATGAACTTCACTAGTGTGTATTGTTGTGCTCTTGCTACACAAGGTGCAGTGCACCTGCGTTAAGCATGCAGTGCGGAAGTGTTATCAGAATAGTTATTCTGATAATATTATCAGAATAGACCGGCTGTATATATATATATATATATATATATGTGTGTGTGTGTGTGTGTGTGTGTGTGTGTGTGCGGGTGTGTGTGTGTGTGTATGTATATACATACATATATATATATATCAGCATGTATATATTCATCAGTTAATGGAGTTTATCACTTTTATTATGTCCATGCAACCTAGACGCTAATAGGTAAAGGTAGGTCCTAATCCCACCCGAGTATGTGTAGATTGGGTTTGTTTTCCCATGCTCTGCTCCGGATCTGACGCAAAATTTGGGCAGCACCTCCCTGTTGTTCTCCTGATACACGTCTCAGCAATAAGCAGAGAGGGTGTGTACCCGGAGAACAACAGGGAGGCACTGATGAAATTCTGCATCGGATTCGGAGCAGAGCATATAGGAAAACGGACCCAATCTACACATGCTCGGGCTGTCCATGGATAACGTTGGACAATTCAAAAGAATCACAGTTATAAATTTGCAAATACATGCATATTCATAGATGTAACTCTTTCGAACGGGAGACGCATAGTGGTCACGCATACTGATGATTGAAGACACCTATAGCTAGCAAGTTTCATCGGCACGAAGACCGGAATAGAGCAAATGAAGGGGGGAGGAGGAGATGTTATTTGTGCACACCCACGAACGCAGGGGCGGAGCTCGTCGGACACACGGGGAGGTCATTGAACACCAGACCCTCACAGCGACGGACACCAGACCCTCGTTGAACACAAATATGATGTTTTTTATAACAAAATCGAAAAATATATGATCTAACTCATAATTCACAAATATATGACCCCGTCGGCCTCTGGAAGGCCGAAGAGCACCTTTTTTCGGGAGGTGACGAGGGTCGGGGTGTTGGGGGTGTCATGTCGGGGTCGGGGTGCTGTGTCGTGATCGGGGGTGCCGTGTCGCGGTGTCGGGGTGTCGTGTCGGGGGTCAGGGTGTCGGGATTGGGGTGCTGTGTCGGGGTCGGGGGTGCCGTATCGGGGAGTCGTGTCGGGGGTCGGGGTGTCGTGTTGGGGTAGGGGTGTCGTGTCGGGGTCAGGGGTCAGGGTGTCGTGTCGGGGTCAGGGGGTCGGGGTGTTGTGTCGGGGTCAGGGTGCCGGTCATGTCTTCTTCTTCTTCTTGTTGTTGTTGTTGTTGTTGTTGTTGTTGTTGTTGTTGTTGTTGTTGTTGTTGTTGTTCTTCTTCTTCTTCTTCTTCTTCTTCTTCTTCTTCTTCTTCTTCTTCTTCTTCTTCTTCTTCTTCTTCTTCTTCTTCTTCTTCTTCTTCTTCTTCTTCTTCTTCTTCTTCTTCTTCTTCTTCTTCTTCTTCTTCTTCTTCTTCTTCTTCTTCTTCTTCTTCTTCTTCTTCTTCTTCTTCTTCTTCTTCTTCTTCTTCTTCTTCTTCTTCTTCTTCTTCTTCTTCTTCTTCTTCTTCTTCTTCTTCTTCTTCTTCTTCTTCTTCTTCTTCTTCTTCTTCTTCTTCTTCTTCTTCTTCTTCTTCTTCTTCTTCTTCTTCTTCTTCTTCTTCTTCTTCTTCTTCTTCTTCTTCTTCTTCTTCTTCTTCTTCTTCTTCTTCTTCTTCTTCTTCTTCTTCTTCTTCTTCTTCTTCTTCTTCTTCTTCTTCTTCTTCTTCTTCTTCTTCTTCTTCTTCTTCTTCTTCTTCTTCTTCTTCTTCTTCTTCTTCTTCTTTATTTTCCTTTTTCCTCTCCTTCTTTTTCTTCTTCTTTCTTATCTTCCTTCTTCCTCTTGATTTCTTTTTCTTCTTCATTTTCCTTATTTTCCTTTTTCCTCTTCTTCACTTCTAATTTTTCTTCTTTTCTTCTTTTTTTCCATCTCATGAAATGTACTAATAACCCAAAATAAGACTAACCTAAAATCTACTAAACTAAAAAAAGTAACTAAATCAACTACCCTAAATTACTAACAGTACAACATAAATAAAAAACAGCAAGAAAAAAAGAAAGAAAAACAAGTGAAGAACCTCACCAGGGGCGGATGGACGGAGCGACGCTGGGCAGCGGGGGCAGCTGGACGGAGAGGCGCCGGGCGGCGGGGCGTCCGCAGGCCTGGGCGGGGCAACGGGGCGGCAGGAGGCCTTGGGGGTCGGGGCGGCTCGGGCGATGGGTGTCGGGGGCGACGGCGGCGGCGCGGGTGAGGTGAGGGGAGAGAGAGAGGGGGTGGGGCGTGAGCGCTGACCACTTTTTAGTTAGGTCACAACTCTTTCAAACGGCAAAGAGCCTAGCTAGTGGGGTGGGCCTCGGAGAAACGGCCGTTAGGTTGGCCACTTTATTTGCCGTCTGCTAGCATATGGCAAAGAAACTGGCCATTAGGTCATTCTCGTTAGTGGACCACCCACCCTTTTTCCGCGTGTGCCAGCTGACGGCAAAGGTTCTATGCCGTCTGCTAGCAGACGGCAAACATGATCTTTGCCGTCAGCTCATTCTTTGCCGTCAGTTTTATGTAGGCTGATGGCAAAGACGTTCTTTGTCGTCAGCTAGCTGAGGGCAAAGAGATGGCTGACGGCAAAGATCCTGATTCCAGTAGTGTATTGCCATTTGTCAACCTTGTAACACTGCCATTTGTCAAAATATGCAGCTAAAAATCACTAGCACTATCTAATTTTTGCAACTAAAATTCAGTAAATAAGAATAGATTTCATTCATAGATTAAGCAGTCATTCTTTATACAAATAGTTCAACTCGACAGCTGAACCGACTAAACTTTTCCCCAATTGTTGTCAACCACGTACTGAAATAGCTAGTTCAACTATATATACTAGCTAATTTTAAGTACGGTGTACAGTTCCACCACATCGATAGTCAGATGAACTGAACAAAATAGCCCCTAAATACTATGGAGGAGGAGGAGCTTTGTACTACTTCCGGCAGCCTCTCCTCTGCCGAGCACGCAAGGAGTCAGGGTACTACTTCAGCATTTGCCCAAAAAGGAAGCCGAGGACCCAAGGAGGCTATGTAATCACCAGGAAAGATAAAGACTGGTCAGAAGTAATATGTTTTCGTTGTAATGAAGCAGGGCACTTTGCCAGGGATTGTCCCAAAGAGAAGGAGGCTTGTGCTAAATAGTTGAGTTGGCAATATAGTAGTCGTAGTGGGAACATTTCTCTTTATCAATTAGGTGTTGAGTTGAGGCATGTAATGGAAAGGCAAGAGAGTGTGATAATTTGAGAATCAATAAAGTTAGCATCATGGTCCTGAATTGGGATTTTATGAGTAGTGACTCTATGAGGAAAGATTTTGACCAATTTCGAGGATATGGGAAATATGGTCTATGGATGAATTTGTGCATTTCAACGGTGGTGGTACCCTGTGAGGGCCTTGACCCTGGAAAAGCTAATGACATTCGATGAGTGGATTATAGATGAAAGTAAGTGCGAGTTTTATTTCGATATGTGGGATACCCCAAGAATATGAAGCGATGAAGTACTATTGAATATAGAGGAGGTATATTGTTAGTAATATGGATCAATTTTAACTCCAGGATGAGCGTGAGTAATCATGTCTTAGTTTGGTACCAATAGAAGGAAGGAAGATAGTACAATGGGATGGATTTAAGAATGCTAGGAAGCTGTATGTTGGAATAAAGATCAGTTGCCCCGATGATGAGTTCAAGGTTTACAAGTGATGAGATGGGCCATAACCTGTAACATCCCAAAATTCTAAATTTTGGAATGTTATATTAAATAAATAGTTTTGATTGCTTATGTGCGGTTACTATTTCTTGCTTACGATAGATTGAACGGAGACCACTTCAGTTTTACTCCTAGGAGGCAGGTGAAAAACTGCTCGATCTCCTCCTGACTTAGAGTGAAGCATGCGGAAGGGTAGTCATTTCCGGTCTTCTTGGCCTTTTTGCCTTTGCGACGACTTTCTGTGTCCTGCTTCGCCTCATCATCATCATCATCATCATCATCATCATCATCATATATAGCGTGAAGCTCCTGCCTGATGCCCATTGATTTCAAGTCTGCCCTTGCTTTCGGCCCATCTTTGGTCCTCTCTGGCATGTTGAGCAGGGTACCAAGCAGACTCTCGCACACGTTCTTCGTGATATGCATGACATCAAGGCTGTGAGGCACACGGTGGATCTTCCAGTACGGCAAGTCCCAGAAAACAGACCTCGTTTTCCATACCTTCAGCAGCGGCTCTGGCGCCTTTCGCTTCTTTCCCGGCTCTGGCGCCTTTTGCTTCTTTCCCGGCAGTGGGCAGTCTTTCCAATTTTTCAACAGCTTGTCTATTTCCTTGCCGCTCCTCGTACACGGGCGTTTTCGGGGTTCGGTTTCACCATCGAACAGATCCTTGCGTTTCCTCCACGGGTCATCGTCGCGAAGCCAACTTCGATGTCCCATGAACACGGTTTTCGAAGACCCGGGATCTCTATCTAGCTGGCGATACGTTGTGTCATCCATGCACCTTACGCATCCAGAAAATCCGTGGACTACCTGCCCCGCGAGATATCCGTAACCGAGATAGTCGTGCACCGTCGTGAGCAGTGCGGCTCTCATATGGAAATATTCTTTCTCTGTGGCGTCCCATGTATTGGCTGGCGTTTTCCACAGCGTGTCTAGCTCCTCCTTCAGCAGCCCCAGATACAGATTGATGTCGTTCCCTGGTTGTTTCGGCCCTTCAATTAGCATACTCATGTGAATGTACTTCCTCTTCATGCACAACCAGGGGGGAAGGTTGTACATCCACACAAACACGGGCCAGGTGCTATGTGTGCTTCTCTGGCTGCCAAACGGATTGACTCCATCGGTGCTCGCGCCCAGCACGATGTTCCTTGGATCCTTCCCAAATTCTGGGTATTTGAAGTTCAACGCTTGCCACTGGCTCGCATCCTTAGGGTGACTCAGCATCTTGTCTTTTTTGTCTATCTCCGGATCATTTGCGTCATCTTCTCGCTTCTTCTCCTCCCTATCCGCGTGCCAACGCAGGAGCTTTGCTACCTTAGGATCCGCGAAATACCGCTGCAGACGAGGAGTGATCGGAAAGTACCACACCACTTTTCGAGGAGCTTTCTTCCTCTTCTTGTATCGAGTGACGCCACACACCGGACATATGGTAGACTCCGCGTGCTCGTCCCGATAAATGATGCAATTGTTCATGCACACATGGTATTTCACGTGCGGTAAATCCAGAGGACACACGATTTTCTTCGCCTCCTCCAAACTGGTCGGGGACTTGTTCCCCTTTGGAAGACGTTCGTGCCAGAATGACATGTTCTCGTCGAAGCATGCGTCGGTCATTTTGTGTTTTACCTTCATCTCCAGAGCCATGAGCGTTACTTTCAGACGGGTATCCTCGGGCCTGCATCCTTCATACAATGGAGTAACCGCGTCTAACTCAAGTTGATCCACCTTGGCTTTCTCTCGGGCGGCAGCTCTTGCGTTATCCATCTGCTTGAGAAGCAGCTCTTGAATATAAGGGTCCTGCACCCAGCCCATCGATGGTCCACCGTCGTCTGCTCCGCCGGCATCATCATCTTCATGATCATGCCCGTCGTCTGCTCCGGCATCTTCCTCATCATCATGTCCTGCATCTTCTACATGATGACTATGTACAGCATCACCGTCGTGATCATCTCCTGGGAATTCTTCGTCTTCTCGCCCGCCCGAGCCGCGGTGGTTGCCTTGCTGCCCTTCCTCATTTCTTGCCCGGCCCCCATGGACGACTTCGTAGTCATCTTCATCACCTTGCCACCGATAGCCATCCATGAAACCACGCAAGAGCAGGTGGTCCCGCACCTGCCCGGAATCCGGGTCCGCAATAAGGCTCTCCAGCTTGCATCTTTGACACGGACATCTTATCTCCGTCTCGTTCTTTTGAAGCATCTCGGCCTTCACGGACCTCAAAAACCTATTCACGATGCCTTCGGTCATCGTGCGGACCATGGTCGCCTGTGGGGTAGAGCAAAACGATATTTTAGAACCAAGAAAAATTTTGGCATGGCTTTCCCTAAAAATAGGACCCAAAAAATGCTTAATGCCAAAATTATCGCCGAAACGGAAATGAATCAGCATTCC
The DNA here is from genome assembly GCA_032464435.1 of Aegilops umbellulata. Lineage (NCBI taxonomy): Eukaryota > Viridiplantae > Streptophyta > Magnoliopsida > Poales > Poaceae > Aegilops > Aegilops umbellulata. Next base: position 78,987,457 of record CP136059.1, read on the forward strand.
GGCAAAATATTGGCAACTATCGCATTTCAAATACCGGTACACCTCCAGACACAAACACATATGCAACACCACAAACATATGCAACACCACGAACATACATAGATCTAGCTAGGCCATAAAAAGTGCATGTGCACATTGTTGTAGGGAGAACAACATAAATATAGCTTCCCCCTTACTTACCTATCAAAACAAGGTAATGTAACCACTTAATTTGAATGAATCTATGGTGGAAATGAGGTGAAAAAGAGGAGGCACCCGAGACAAGGAGGAGGTGGAGAGAATGAAGTGGGGAGAAAGTGAGTGTGGGTAGGAGAGGCTGCCCAAAATATCTTGTTGCTGCACACTTACTAATGGCGCACCAACAATAAATGCGCCATTAGTAATCCAGGTTACTAATGGCGCACCTACGTCTAATGCGCCATTAGTAGTTTGGCAAAAAAAAACATACTAATGGCGCACTGCTCCATAGTGCGCCATTACTAGTTTGAACTAGTAATGGCGCACGGGGGAAGAGTGCGCCATTAGTAGTTTTGCAACAAAAGGAATAAAAAATAGAATTAAAAAAACATTAGTGGCGCACGCTGGGACTGGTGCGCCATTACTAGTTACAACTAGTAATGGTGCACTGTGTGTGGATGCGCCATTAGTATGTTTGGACAGGCGCACTAGTTCAAAAAATAAATTGATACTAATGGCGCACCCTCGGCTAGGTGCGCCATTAGTAGTTTCAACACTAATGGCGTATCAGAAGGTGGTGCGCCATTAGTATATACTAATGGCGCACCTCTTGTCTGGTGCGCCATTAGTGTCAACTTCATCTATAGCCCTTTTTCTAGTAGTGAAAGTTTCTGTCAAGAAAACTAAAGGCAGGAGATATCAACTATGGACTGATAGCTCATGGTAGAGACATGGGCATAAGCACGGCTAACCATCATGTCATCGCGCGCTTATGCTATTGTCACCGTGGTGAGTTAAGCATGCATTTCGTCAGAAGGATTGGATGACAAAAGGGCTAATGGGGCATCTATCAACAAAAGATGAAGTTTTAACCTTAGCTGGGGTATCCCCAGGATCTGGAGTATTACATCAAGAAGTTTAAGGTGGATCTTCAGGAAGCCGTATTTGACAAGGCAGCATTTCATGAAGAACTCAGGACCAGAAGCTGAAAGTAGCCAAGCTGGAGGAGCAAAACCTTGAGATACCGGAGATTCATCAAGAACTGAAGGACAGTAGTACCATGGCTCATGCCATGGATGTTGAAACCCAGAAGTTTGGAACGCAACTCTAGAAATATTGAAGGACGTCACGAGAGACTTTGCGACAACAGAGATGATCTGGCAAAAGAATTTGAGAAGGACAAGCACGATCGGAAGAAGCCATCGGAGACATGAACAGGACTTGAAGAGTTTGGCGATGTTGAAGATTTATTGACCTTTAGAAGACCAAACCCCTGTTATACACTTACGTTATATGCGACGACTGTGAGTTGTCATTTGTTTGATGTTTTCCGACAGCCACAAATAAAATCTGTCTTTTCAAAACTATTGTTTGCATAGTGTGTATCCCTCTCTATCTCTCTCATCGCACCCCAAAACCCATGGACCCAATAGAGGATGAATGGAGATGAACCCATATTTTCTGGACCGATGACTCAATTGGAGACGGACCGATGGATTCATAACATGGAGGGTCATATAGAGAATAACACTATAGCCGGAAAGGATATGACCCAGCATGCTCTTCGGTGCTTTGAAAGAGGTGTTGCTACTAGGTGGAGGATGTACCAAACCATCAATGGATGGCAAGGAGTAACCACCTGGAAAGAATTTAAGTTGACTTTGCTGAAGTCTCGTCTTGTGTCCCAGAAATTGAAGCCTTATGGAAATGGTATGAGGAAACCTTGTGCATGCAAGCTTTGTGGAGAAATAGTACACAACCATAAAGAACACAAGGATGACTGCCGAAATTGTGAAGGAAGTCACCCAGCTGAAGAATGCCCAACTAGGCAGATTACTTGTTTCTTGTGTGAAGGACCTACCCACTACCCTGCTCAGTGTCACATTTAGCCCATGGTACAAAGAACCATCCAGTAGAAGAAAGAAGCAATGAAAGGCACCCTCATGGAAATTTTAGAAGAACATGTGATGAAGGAAGAGGTGGAGGACAAACCCGAAGAAGACAATTAAACCATGCACCAAGTCATGCTATTCATGTGGAGAAGAAGGACACATCTCCCAAAATTGTCTGAATGGGGATTTAGTAGAATTCTCGACAGAGGAAGTAGAGTATGACCCGCAGGAAATAGAAGTCCTGATTCGAATGGGAAAGTCCAGGAAGAGAAGTAGATTGGATTCCAGGAAGGACCTGAGTCATATCACCTGTTTCAGGTTCAAGGAGTCAGGGCACTACTTCAGCAGTTGCCCAAAAAGGAAGCCGAGGACCCAAGGAGGCTATGTAATCACCAGGAAACGTAAAGACAGGTCAGAAGTAATATGTTTTCGTTGTAATGAAGCAGGGCACTTTGCTAGGGATTGTCCCAAAGAGAAGGAGGCTTGTGCTAAATAGTTGAGTTGGCAATATAGTAGTAGCGGGAACATTTCTCTCTATTACTGAGGTGTTGAGTTGAGGCATGCAACGGAAAGGCAGGAGAGTGTAATAATTTGAGAATCAATTAAGTTAGGATCATGGTACTGAATTGGGATTTTGTGAGTAGTGACTCTATGAAGAAAGATTTTGACCATTTTCGAGGATATGGGAAATATGGTATGTGGATGAATTTGTGCATTTCAAGGGTGGTAGTACCCTGTGAGGGCCTTGACCCTGGAAAAGCTAATGACATTCGACGAGTGGATTATGGATAAAAGTAAGTACGAGTTTTATCTCAATATGTGGGATACCCCAAGAATATGAATGGATGAAGTACTATTGAATATAGAGGAGGTATATTGTTAGTAATATGGAGCAATTGTAACTCCAGGATGAGCATGAGTAATCACGTCTTAGTTTGGTACCAATAGAAGGAAGGAAGATAGTACAATGGGATGGATTTAAGAATGCTAGGAAGATGGATGTTGGAATAAAGATCAGTTTCCCCGATGATGAGTTCAAGGTTTACAAGTGATGAGATGGGCCATAACCTGTAACATCCCAAAATTCTAAATTTTGGAATGTTATATTAAATAAATAGTTTTGATTGCTTATGTGTGGTTACTATTGCTTGCTTACGATAGATTGAACGGAGTGTGACGAGTAGAACTATCAGGAGTTATGAGTGTGAATCATCTTCATCAATAGTACAAGGCAAGTTCACACTTTGATCATACCCCTTTATTGCCCAGTTTTTATGCATTAGATTCAACCCTCAAACATTGCATGGTTAGGATTTGTGAACATGTGGGTATTGGGAAGTAGTTGATGAGGTAGGAACCTATTGTCTTGCATTCAAACCCAGGGTGTTACTACGTTATGCTTATACTGCTATGCTATGCTCGTAGATGCGGTTTGGTTTTGAGAGATCCATGATAGATGTGAGAGTTATCATATTACTAATGGTTAAACTTAAGGTGGCTACTTAAATACACATCTGGGTGGATTGGTTGGGGCAGCCTGGAGCACCCAGTGGTTTGCCCGGTACCTGGAGAACCCAGTGCTTGCCCAAGGGGATCCCGGAGTACCCGTGAGATTACCCTATGGAATGCCACCCAGGTTCAAAGGGATCATAAGATTATTCATGTTAAAAAGTTCCGTGTGTAGCCACAAGCCATTATGGGCTCTGGCATAGTTGAGTTTGTTGTGTGACCTCTTTTAGTGGTAGGCTAGCAGATGTAGGGTGAAGTAGGTGGTACTGTCTACCCAGAGTAAAGAGTTAATGCTTCCGAAAGACTGTCTCGGTCATCCTTTTCTCAAACAACAAGTAGTGCTAGAAATCCAACGGAGGAGATTGAGTCTTGTGGGGAAAAGTGCGCAAACCTCTGCAGAGTGTACAAACTAATCATGATTAGTTTTTCTCCGGTTATGGACATCTTGAGTATCTGGTTCTTGAATTATCATGTTGATCTCATCACGGTACTCAAATAATTTGTTGGGTTATTGATGTTAATTTGGGATTGAGTTGGAGGAACCTTCTCAATATTTTTCAACCAACTTGGTAGTTAAATAAAACATATTCCTTTGTTGTAGGGAAAAATAGCTTTATGCAAAAATAAACTTAGAGCCTCCACCAGCCAAATATGCATGTAGTGATAGCCATTATTTAGCATTGCTCTACAGTGTGAAATTGCTAGTACATTCAATGTAGGTGCAACGTCTCATGTTGCAGGATTCTTACGACGAGTAAGTGATACGTTAGGGTTACGATTTCTACACTCAACTTTGTCATTGTTGTTGATGGGAATCCACAACCTTGTTGTTACTTCCGCTAGTTGGATTGAGGTAATAGTATTTACGTTACTTTATACATGTGATTTACCTCCGTTATAAATCCTCGAGTACTAGTGTGATAGCATACCGATACAGGGATGACACTTAAGCACATAGACTTGACCGTCTGAGGTCGGGTCGCTACAAGATTGTATCAGAGCACACGTTGACTGTAGGACGTGCCCCCTAGAAACTGGCAAGGCCAAAGGAAAGATTTCCTATAAAACTTTATTTTCAAAAGGATCTTTTACCTCTCTTCTCTTATGAGCTTTATCAAATATTCCCTTTTAGTTAGACTATACCCCTTTCCCCTTTTAGACTATACGAAGAGTCGACTGATGAGACCACTCCAAGAAGGACAAAATATCGGACAACTAAGACCCCTTCGGAAAGAAGAGGATTTTACCGTGCATTATAATAATGGAAACTACAACGGTTGAAGACTCCAAAGACTAAGAGAATTTGAAGGCTCTGAAGAATTCCCATATTGGTACGACCTAGGAAAGTTACCCTTATGGAACCTATCAGACTATTGAAGCTGTCAATGTTGGGGAACGTAGTAATTTCAAAAAAAATCCTACGCACACGCAAGATCATGGTGATGTATAGCAACGAGAGGGGAGAGTGTTGTCTACGTACCCTCGTAGACCGAAGCGGAAACGTTGACACAACGTAGAGGAAGTAGTCGTACGTTCTCCTCGCGATCCAACCGATCACAGCACCGTTACTCCGGCACCTCCGAGTTCTTGGCACACGTTCAGCTCGATGACGATCCCCGGGCTCCGATCCAGCAAAGCGTCGAGGAAGAGTTCCGTCAGCACGACGGCGTGGTGACGATCTTGATGTGTTACCGGCGCAGGGCTTCGCCTAAGCACTGCAACGATATGATCGAGGTGGAATCTGGTGGAAGGGGGCACCGCACACGGCTAAGGAACGATCCGTAGATCAACTTGTGTGTCTTTGGGGTGCCCCTGCCCCCGTATATAAAGGAGCCAAGGGGGAGGGGCTGGCCGGCCCCCAATCCTAGTTGGACTAGGATTCTCCAAGGGGGAGAGAGAGAGAGGGGGGGCGCCCACCTCTCCTAGTCCTAATAGGACTAGGGGAAGGGGGGAAGCGCAGCCCATGAGGGAATCCCTCTCACCTCTCCTCCAAGGCCCATGTTGGCCCATTATGCTCCCGGGGGGTTCCGGTAACCCTCCCGGTATTCCGGTAAAATCCTGATTTCACCTGGAATGCATCTGATGTCCAAACATAGGCTTCCAATATATAATTCTTTATGTCTCGACCATTTCGAGACTCCTCGTCACGTCCGTGATCACATCCGGGACTCCGAACTCCTTCGGTACATCAAAATGCATAAACTCATAATAACTGTCATCGTAACGTTAAGCGTGCGGACCCTACGGTTCGAGAACAATCTAGACATGACCGAGACACGTCTCCGGTCAATAACCAATAGCGGGACCTGGATGCCCATATTGGCTCCTACATATTCTACGAAGATCTTTATCGGTCAGACCGCATAACAACATACGTTGTTCCCTTTGTCATCGGTATGTTACTTGCCCGAGATTCGATCGTCGGTATCCAATACCTAGTTCAATCTCGTTACCGGCAAGTCTCTTTACTCGTTCTGTAATACATCATCTCGCAACTAACTCATTGGTTGCAATGCTTGCAAGGCTTTATGTGATGTGCATTACCGAGAAGGCCCTGAGATACCTCTCCGACAATCGGAGTGACAAATCCTAATCTCGAAATACGCCAACCCAATATGTACCTTCGGAGACACCTGTAGAGCACCTTTATAATCACCCAGTTACGTTGTGACGTTTGGTAGCACACAAAGTGTTCCTACGGTAAATGGGAGTTGCATAATCTCATAGTTAAAGGAACATGTATAAGTCATGGATAAAAGCAATAGCAACATACTAAACGATCGGGTGCTATGCTAATGGAATGGGTCATGTCAATCAGATCATTCAACTAATGATGTGATCTCGTTAATCAAATAACAACTCTTTGTTCATGGCTAGGAAACATAACCATCTTTGATTAATGAGCTAGTCAAGTAGAGGCATACTAGCGACACTCTGTTTGTCTATGTATTCACACATGTATTATGTTTCCAGTTAATACAATTCTAGCATGAATAATAAACATTTATCATGATATAAGGAAATAAATAATAACTTTATTATTGCCTCTAGGGCATATTTCCTTCAGTCAATACCCGAGATCAAGGTGTATCGAAGAAATACCGGAACATTGAGAGCTGAACCCCAAAGTTTCTGTCAAGAAAACCCAAAGGCAGGAGATATCAACTATGGACTGATAGCTCATGGCAGAGACATGGGCCTAAACACGGCTAACCATGATGTCATTGCCCGCTTATGCTATTGTCACCGTGCTGAGTTAAGCATGCATTTCGTTGGAAGGATTGGATGACAAAAGGGCTAATGGGGAATCTATCAGTAAAAGATGAAGTTTTAACCTTAGCTGGTGTATCTCCAGGATCTGCAGTATTACATCAAGACGTTTAAGGTGGATCTTCAGGAAGCCGTATTTGACAAGGCATCATTTCATGAAGAACTCAGGACCAGAAGCTGAAAGTAGCCAAGATGGAGGAGCAAAACCTCGAGATACCTGAGATTCGTCAGGAACTGAAGGACAGTAGTACCATGGCTTATGCCAAGGATGTTGAAACCCATAAATTTGGAACACAACTCCAGAAATATTGAAGGACGTCACGAGAGACTTCGCGACAACACAGATGATCTGGCAAAAGAACTTGAGAAGGACAAGCACGATCAGAAGAAGCCATCGCAGACATGAAGAAGACTTGAAGAGTTTGGCGTCGTTGATGATTTATTGAATTTAGAAGACCAAACCCCTATTATACACTTACGTTAGGTGCGCTGATTGTGAGCTGTCATTTGTTTGATGTTTTTCGACAGCCACAAATAAAATATGTCTTTTCAAAACTATTGTCTGCATTGTGTGTATCCCTATCTATCTCTCTCATACCACCCCCAAACCCATGGACCCAATTAAGGATGAATGGAGATGAACCCATATTTTCTGGACCGATGACTCAATTGGAGACGGGTCGATGGATCCATAACATGGAAGGTCATATAGAGAAGAACCCTATAGCCGGAAAGGATATGACACAGCATGCTCTTAAGTTCTTTGAAAGAGTTGTTGCTACTAGGTGGAGGATGTACCGAACCATCAATGGATGGCAAGGAGTAACCACTTGGAAAGAATTTAAGTTGACTTTGCTAAAGTCTCGTCTTGTGTCCCAGAAATTGAAGCCATATGGAAATGGTATGAAGAAACCCTATGCATGCAAGGTTTGTGGAGAAATAGGACACAACCATAAAGAACACAAGGACGAATGCGTAAATTGTGAAGGAAGTCACCCAAGTAGGCAGATTACTTTTTCTTGTGTGAAGGAACTACCCACTACCCTGCTCAGTGTCACATTTACCCCATGGTACAAAGAACTATCCAGCAGAACAAAGAAGCAATGAAAGGAGCCCTCATGGAAATTTTAGAAGAACCTGTGATGAAGGAAGAGGTGGAGGACACACCCCAAAATTGTCGGAACGGGGATCTAGTAGAATTCCTGACAGAGGAAGTAGAGTATGACCCACAGGAAATAGAAGCCCTGATTGGAACGGGAAAGTCTAGGAGGAGAAGTAGATTGGATTATAGGAAGGACCTGAGTCATATCACCTGTTTCAGGTGCAAGGAGTCAGAGAACTACTTCAGTAGTTTCCCAAAAAGGAAGCCAAGGACCCAAGGAGGCTATGTAATCACCAGGAAATCTAAAGACTGGTCAGAACTAATATGTTTTCATTGTAATGAAGCTGGGCACTTTGCCAGGGATTGTCCCAAAGAGAAGGAGGCTTGTGCTAAATAGTTGAGTTGGCAATATAGTAGTAGTAGTGGGAACATTTCTCTTTATTATTGAGGTGTTGAAGGTCTTTATTATTGAGTTGGCAATAAAGAGAAAGGTAACTGATTCTTCTCTGTGAGAAGGTCTTGAATGTCTTCCCGTTAGGGGTCTTGAATCCAAGATGGATCTTCTCCTAAGAGGTGTCGGTCCCTCGCGATGGAGTATATCCGGATGGATGAGCGAAGCTCTATCTCACATATGAGCTAACAGAACGCTAACTCTAACTAGGAGGTGGTGTAGGAGTATATATAGTCTAGGGCCACGAAGGGGTAAGTGGGAGAGAATTACAAGGCCCAAGGCCCGCTGTTGCGCACAGGCATGCATCGGACGTCCGGAAGCTCATGAAGGACCGGTCGTCCGGAAGTCTTCGTACTTCCGCTAATTACGTTCTGTGAAGGTGGCAACGGACATTCGGTCGGCGTCAGTCGTACGGGTGCTGAAGGGTGTCGGACGTCTAGCGTCTAGCGGTCGTCCGGTCATTGTAGAGTTGGGGCTGGGCCTTCTGGCTGCTGCGGCTTCCAGGCGTCGGACGTCCGGTCCAGACCGGGCGTCCTGTGGCTATAGATTTCTCGTAGCTTCTCCGTTTGGTCCTTGTACTTGGTGTCCTCGCTGCCTTGTCCATGGTCTTCCTCTTTGTTCCTGGTCATGCATAGCACATATATTTGAGGTAGTAGCCATGTCTCACATGTGGAAAGTGATGGTTCAGAGAGGAGTGAGTTCACCTTGTGTCCAATGGTGTATGTTCGAGGTCTCATCATATGTCCTCTTGGGGCTTGGAGAGTAGTCGAAGTGTACATAGGTATGAACGTGGGATGCTCCGCATCAGCACCCCTTACCCCCGGGTCACTTTTTCGCCCAACTCCATGACCACCCTGGGCACCCGCACCCTCCCACCCCCTGGTGCCCCCCCCAGTTTCAGCCCACTTCCAAAAACCGTTTTGGCCATAACTAATTCATCCGGAGTTCGTTTTTCGTATTCTTTATCTCGTTTTGTAGCTATTGACATCCTCCACCCCCCCCAAATACTAACACCATCATTTCCATCATCAAATTTTTCGAATTTTGACATCTTTGTATAGGCCCTCCGCCATAACTTCCGCACCACCACATAAAACTTCCGCAATCTAACCCATTTTGGTTCTTATTGCATTTGTGGTTGTTTGAGTTGTGAATTGAATCTCTTAAGGTGTTTCAGCTACTTAGGGACGGTTACATCTTCATACACCACCGGACACTTGTAACGTTCCATCAACTACATCCACTACGAGCTTCCGCATCGACGATGAAGATCCGTCCTTTGAGACCATCTTCAACCGAAAGCAAGGCCGGTTACCCGCGACTTCGTGAAAGATTAATTGTGATGAAGGTATCCATTCTGTCATAAACTTTTCCTTCCTTGGCATTAAACTTTGATAGCCCCACCATCTTTGCTAATACCTTCATACCTATTGAGACTAGCTATCCGAGTATTGTCGGGTTTCGCAAAAACATGTGCACGATAGTGATACGTTATCATAGTGTTGCATCATTTGATATATCATATAGTGCAATTCCTTGCCCCTGTGCATATCTTGTGATACTTGTTTCGTGTATGTGGTTGAGGATCAATAAGCATAGTGGAAAGAAAGAGAAGAGCAAAAAAAAGCTTTTAAGCAAGAAAGAAATATCAAAAGCTTATAAGCAAAGAGTGGAGCATGAATAGAGATACTTGTGCATGAGGATACATGGAATAGGAAACATTTTTCTTGCATATAAGATTGGTGCCAGGTGGTGAATCATGCCCAAATGAGCAATAAGCTAGCATCTCTCCTTGTGTTTGTGCAACACGAGCTTAGTCTTTGTTAGGTAATCTTGTATTGCTCATTCCTATAGTTGCACAAGCCCCATTATCCCACCACGTGTGTTTCTTTATTTCCCTCTTCTATATTTGTGATCACTTGCTTTGCATTTTAAGTCCTTTGGATTTATTTCAACATTTACAATATCTTGGACTTCAATTTGCACGAATTTGTGCCACTTGCCTAACCAAGCCACTCGATAAGATTTACTTTGTAGGTGTGAGTGAACAAGTCCGGTACCAATTCCACTATTCTTTCATCTCACATTGAGTGACACTGGATACATCCTCAACTCTGGGAAAAAGGTAGCTTGATATTGTTTATCTCATTTCCTACTCACCTTTGCTCGAGTCTTGTGATGGATAGGCAAAGCACATCATCTCAGGTCTACAACCACGACGACCAGTTCGATGCAATGAAGAACTTCATCGATGCCAATATGGATGCTCAAATGGAGTAGCTCAAAGCCCTCACCAACAACCGCAAGAGGTCTTCATCATCAAGGAGATGCTCAAGTGCACATGCTTCTGAGCTACCATCTTCGGCAATATCACATCGACAACGACACCATCACCGACAAGAACGTGAATGTCAAGAGCTCAACACCAACCACCGCTCTATGACTTCACCATATATATTGGCATCTTCACCAAGAGACTTCAAGGAATCTTTGCCTTTGGATATGCAGCATCTTCGCCAACAAGCACCTCAAGAGAAGCTCACCAAGCTCAAGTCTGCGTCTTCCACGAGCTACTACGGCCTCAGCACCAACCACGAGATTCCTTTCTATGGGATTCAAGACCCTGAGGAGTATATCGAGTGGGAGCTCAAGACGTACGACTACCTCAAGCTACATTAAGTTCCCTCCAAAGATCATGTGAAGTGTTCCACAAGAAACTTCGACGACTACACGTCGACATGGTGGCTTCACAAACCTTCGAAGAGCTTCGACATGAGTTGGCCCAAGACGAAGAGAAATATGCGGCGAGAGTTCTTGCCTTCCACCTACACGGAACATCTTGTACACCAATTGGATAATACCATCCAAGGATCCAAGTCCCTCGACGAGTACTTTAAGAACATGAGGAAAGCTTGCGATGAGCCGGTGTGGACGAGCCCATTTGGATGAAGTTATACTTCACGATCGGATTGAACAACAACATCCCCAAGTATCTCTTCACCAACAACTACGAGTCCCTTGAAGACATGTCATTTGGTGCTCTCAAGGCAGAGCAAGAACTCAAGAATGCCAAGTCTACTCAACCCCAAGCACACTTCGCGACGGCCACGCTCTAAGACGTTGAGCATGAGGCTAGTACCACCGATATGTCCAAGCCCGACGAGCTCCAAGATGATGCTCCAAAGTTCGAATTAACCATCATCCCTCTTTGTGGCATTGACGATGCCAAGTCTACCACGACTCTTTTTCAAGACAGAGCGGCGACGACTATGACTATGAAGCCTCTCAGGGAACATGCTTTGGAGGTGAGCGACATGGTGGTGAGCAATGATGATGCTGCCATCTTTGGAGGCGAGAGTGAGACGATCGAGCATGGGATTTTCCCTTCGGTCATGGAAGAGAGTGATGATGTGCCATCTTCGGCCTTCATACATGGCGACAGTGACAAGATGGCTGAGCATGAGATTTCCCTTCGACCAAGGGGTCGCATGGTGATGAGTTGAGTGACTTATGCATCCATATTGAGAGCGAGAGCGACTTCACCACTAGCCCCATATATGATGTGTTGCCCCAATTCCCATGTGAGGAGAGTCACAACCCCACCACTTAAGTGAGATGAGTGCCCCCACGATATGTGACTTTGAGTGCACCTATTTCGAGGGAGTGAGTGAGCTACCACATAGAGAGAGTGATATAGTTGATAGGTCTTGTGAGGCCATTTTGAACCCTAAAAACTTAACCTCTACCTCTATTGTGTCTTCTAATTTGGTGTTAGGTACCATATTCAATGACATGCCGACTCTCGACGACTTCGTCCTTACTTTGGACAAGACGATGGCTATGGTGGACTTTGATACACCCCCACATGGTTCCATCACGATGATGACGATGACCACGAGATGGTTCTTGCCACCTCACCTACATCGCATGAGTGGAATGACAAAGGTAACATAGGTGATGGTGATCCTCTTGTCCCACTAGTGGGCATTCTAGACATTGCTTGCTTGCATGATGTTGATCCACCTATTACCATGCTTCATGCTAGTATGATTTCCCCATGTGATGATTTACCCATTTATGATGAATATGATGATGAGCATGTGCCTAGTTGTGATGCTATGCTCCATAGGATATCATGTGAAAATTCTATCGGTCACGTCATGTTTGACAATCCCTTAAACTTGTCATATACTATGAGTAAGATCTCCCATATTTCATCATTACAATCTCAACATAGTACCTATGCATGCCCCATTAAAATAAATCCCATTTGCACTTATGGCATAGATGACAAGATGATGGTTATTGGATTTTGCTTCTCTTGCGATGATATTGCTATGCTACCTTTGCAAAATGTATGCAATTCATCACATTTCCATGCCATGAACATGAATGTAGTTCACATGATTCCATCCCTTGTGTGCACCATATGCATACCATACATGACAATGCTCTACATACTTTTCATGATGCATTACACAATTTGAGTCTCCTTTATGCTATAAATAATAACAAACCTTTCATGATGGATGACATGTTTCTATATCATGCAACACATTTATTTGAGCATTGGATATTTTGTGCTAACCAACACATGCACGTGCACATCATAATAGATGATGTGTACATATACCACACGCACACAATTTTTCCTTTGTCTTTGTTTTGTGTAGGTACTCATGAATACTTGTCAACTTCACAATCCCATGAGTTGACAAAACGAGCTCTAGAGAGTAATGATGATTTGGGATCCCGCGGATTACACTTCCCACCATTCCATTCGCGCAAGGTCTTCGTGCATATTTTCTACATGACCCTCACATGGTTACGGGTTCTTGTCCATTATGTATCATTTGCCCATATTGCCATGTTCACTTTGCATGCTACGCTCATTCCTATGCCTTTGCCATGCATTTGTGACCCATGCTTCGCATTACACATGATGATTAATTCTAGTACTTGTATGTGTATTTGCAATCTTGGTGGAGATATTTCTTGTTATTGCCATGTTTGCTTTGTGCCCAATACCTATAAGGATACTTTGATCATATCTTGTTTTCATGCTTCTGATATGTCATGTGCATCGTGTATGCCTACTATTTACACACATGACATGATTGCCATGATTACCTCTAGTACGTTGCATCTTCACACTACTAGCATGCTTGACTTGATTGTCTGTCACATATTGAAAAATTGCTATCTCATTTGTGTTGTGTGCCACACTATCTTCACAACACCATATGCACATTATGCTTGGATTGTTTTACCCTATGTGTTTAGACACTTCATTTTATTTGGTATTGTGAATGATTCATATGCATACCACAGACCATTTGTTGAGCGCTTAATACATGTTTGCTATGAACTTGAGGTAGATGCTTATTCTCTTGTCACACATATTTGCATAACTACCTCACATTTACATGCTTGTTTCCATGATGACCTTGATTGTGCTCAATTTATGTGCTTTCATGCCATGTCACAATCCTTCGGTGAATCACCACTTGAATGCTTGGTATTGCCCTAATGCTAATCACATTTGCTTTTCCAAATGTTTGTTGTTCTTCCTCCTTTTGAAGGAATCACTAGACGGTGTGACATTGGAGAGTGCCCATTTTGACCTTGAAGACTATGAGTACATGGTGAACGTTCACTTCTACATGGCGACACCATCTCTTTCTCATGGTGGTTTGGTTTTCGATCCGATGTCAGATCTTTCCCAAGGGGGAGGGAATGACCCGGAGCATCCTACAGACATCACCCTGTCAAGAGTCTGTTCTCCAAGTGACCCGTGCGACATCTACTTCACATACATAAAGGTTAATAATCTCCATTACACGTGTTCACTTGACCCATTCGAGGATGGTATACTACTTGACATCCCACTCGTGTGCATGCATAGGTATTACCGGAGCTTCATCAACAACGGGGAGGATCCTCGTCATAGGGTAATCAAGGCCTCATCTCCCTTTGTGATTTGGGTTGAACTTTACCTTGTGCTATTTCCCCTTTGTTGTTCATGTATCTTGTGGATCCATGTGTTGCCAATCTAGTGGATGTGTGATTGGACTTGTTCTTGGGTATTCCTCTTGTGATTTCCCCTCTTGTTCTTTGTGTTCTTCGCGTTCTTCTTGGATCCGCCTCCAATTCGTGAAAGATCTCCACTTAGGGTCTCCGCCCTACAACACGTAACTTGCTTTGAACTTTACTTGTCTCCAGTACTTGTTGATGCTCTAGTTGAGGTAGGAGGTGACGAAGTCGTGGGAGCTTGAGTGTATGAATTGTAGGTCTTGGATGAGTACTTGGCGTATTTGAAGTCATCTTGTACTTGTCGCTCGGCCTTGGTCGCTTGATGAACTAGCTCGAGAAGGATGGAGTAGGGTTGGAATTCAGCAATTCACTTGATGGGGTGATTGAGGGCATTCAAGAAGCGTGCCATAGTTTGCTCGTCATCTTCCTTGACATTGGCCTGTATCATGGAATCTCCATTTCTTGGTAGCATTCTTCCACCATCTTTGTGCCTTGCTTGAGAAGTTGCAACTTCTTGAAAAGATTGAGCGTGTAGTGTGTCGGCACGAAGCGATCTCTCATGACATCCTTCATTTGAGTCGAAGTTCTGATGGGTGGTTCGCCTCTTGATTGTCGTTGCTCGATCACTTGTTCCCACCAAATGAGGACATAGTCTTGAAACTCGAGGGAGGCCATGGCAATCTTATTTTCCTCATCGTAGTTGTGAAGACGGAATATCTTGTTGAATTACAATTCCCATGAGAGATATTGTCGGTGAAACAAACCCTGGGTCTATTGCCCAGACTGTGCGCAGGCACAAGAAAAAGATCGAAGCACCAGCCAAGTCAGAGTTAAAGGAACCAAGAGATTCGAAGTACCAACATGCAGATCAGAGGGACCAAGATCAAACGAGAGAATCATGATATCGTCAAGAGAAAGCCTCCCTTGCCAACAGGTGAGCCCGGTAAGGGGCAAGGCCACCCCAGAAGCAGGCGACCAAAGCGCCCCGGCAGGGCCTGTCGGGGCTCACGGAGGCAAAACCACCTCACCAACCACTCCATCACGACCCACGTCATCGATCAGTGCGGTGTCATGCCGCAAAGTTACTGAGTGGCAGCCATTCGCCACATGTCCTGCGATGTGTCAAGCAAGCAGGTGCGGAGCTGGCAAGATATCCCGGCAAGCCTTGCCGGGCAACGAGTGATGTGACACTAGGCAGTGCATTTAATGCGCCCTATTAGCCCGTAGAGTTAGGTATGATAGCATTGTTTGCTATCATATCCGTGCATAATGACTACTTTGCCATTCTGGTGACCCCTTGATATATAAAAGGAGGCCCATGGCAACCGTCGAAAGGGTTAGAAGGTGGGATAACTCACACCCCCATAAGCGCGTAGTCGCTGCTGCCCCAGGGCAATCCCTGTCGGGTAAGTGTACTACGCTCCACCACCACTTCTCCAGCAACAGTCCACCAAAGCAGGAGTAGGGTTTTACGCCTCGCGGCGGCCCAAACATGGGTAAACTGCCTGTGTGATCCCTGCCGCGGTGCCCCACACTCGTCTGCTCTTTGTGCAACGCGTCGCCCCCTACCGAACCAGCAAGTTGCCTCCTCGTCCCATAGGTGGCCGTGGTTTCCTGCGACATCTTTGGCGCGCCAGGTAGTGATGCAGAGCATCCTATGGACATCACCATGTCAAGAGTTCGTTTGGCAAGTGACAGGTGCGACCTCTACTTCACATACAAAAAGGGGAATCATCTCCTTTATACGTGCTCACTTGACCTCTTCGAGGATGGTATACTACTTGACACTCCACTCGTGTGCATGCACAGGTATTGTCGGAACACTACGGACGACGAGGAGGAGTGCGAGCGCCAAGGAACAACTACACCATCCGCGAGGGAAGCCTGGAAGCGACGGCGGAAGAAGACAGAGCTGCTGAAGCTACAGCGGCCGGACATCCGGCGCCTGTGCAGCCGCCCAACAGCTGCACCAACACAAGGCCGAACAAGCTTCAGCGGCTGGACATCCGGCGCCTCACCAAAGCCCGGACATCCGGTGCCTCCCTCGGAAATCCGGCATCGACGACAGAATGCACCCGAAGTTTGTCCACTTCAGCCCGGACATCCGGCGCCTCCCCCGGAAATCCGGCATCGACGACAGAACGCACCCGAAGTTTGGCCACTACAGCCCGGACATCCGGCCCGAGCCCCGGACATCCGGCGACTCACAAAGCGCCGGACATCCGGCCCCCAGCCCGGACATCCGGCGCCTGCCTGCATGCAGCCACGGGCCAGCGGCCCATGTATCCCTTTCCACTTACCCCTTCGAGGCTTAGACTATAAATAGACCTCCCCTTTCTCCTTTCTAGGGTTAGCAAAGTGATAGCTCATTTGATAGAGAGCTTTGCTCCTTGTACCACTCTACTCTTGAGAGAGATAGAGAGAGAGACTACTACTCCTTATGGAGGCCAAGACCTCCATCTAGGAGAAGATCCTGCGGGATATATCATCAAGACCCCCTCTTGGGCGGCCTTCTTCAAGACCTCCTCACGGAGATGAACTCTACCTTGTATCTTTTCCTTTGTTGTTCATGTACCTTGTGGATTTTGTGTGTTTGATTGTCTAGTGGATGTATGATTGGACTTGTTCTTGAGTGTTTCCCCTTGTGATTTATCTCAGTTCTTCCCCGTGTTCTTCGTGTTCTTCGAGGGATCCCACTCCAATCGTGAAAGATTGGCCTACACCGGGTTAGCCCCGTATCAGGTAGGGGGCTTGCTTGCGCGAACCTGAAGGTGTGCATGGTGCGTCGACTTCATCACCATATTTGCCTTCGACGACGCCATTGACCACGGCGCCCAAGAAGAAACCCGATCCTCCGGCTCTTACATCCACCTCAAAGGCTCTGCTGCCCGTGGCCTCTAACGCCACGGGGGGCAGGGGTGCACGAGGACGCGGGCGCTGCTGGGGATGTGCTCAGAGCAGGCGGCACTATCACCACTTCCCCTGCAGCTGACGCAGGAGCAGGAGGCACCAGAGGAGAGCAGCATCAGCAACACCCCGACGGCCACGCTCCCAAGGTACGGGTGAGGGGGTTACTCCATCTGCGCACCTCTCTCCCGCCGACGGGCACGACCGGAACAACGGCGCTCGGACCGGGGCGAACCGCCACCCTCCAGCTGCCCTTGCCACGGGTGCGGTCGCAACGCGTGCACCTCCCCCGAGACCGGCCGACCAAGCCGCTGCGCCCGACGGAGCCGCTGGCCCTCGAGCGCCTTCCCCACACCACATCCAGGTGGTCGCCCTGTAGTGATAGCAGGGACGTAGTACGACCGCCGCTGGCACCATCAGGAGCAGCGCGATGGTACGATCGACTTCATTGACATCCATGCCAAGTACAGCTTCGGAGGCGATAGCGCGAGCTCAGCTGCTACTGAGGTTTCCGCCAGCGGTCGAGCAGATGGACGAATGGCGTGCCACCATCCAAAGCTGCTCGGTTTCGCTGAAGCTGGGGGCTCACGGCGAGCTGGCCCGCTACGACCTCCCCAAGCGACGGCAACAGCTCATGCTGCTGACCGTACAGAAGGGGCCATCCCCATGGTGCAGTCCCCACCACGGCAGCCAGCGTGAGCGCAACAGAGTCAAGATCATGACAACGTCTCGATGGCCTCTTCTGACCCTCGAGTAAGTCCAAGCCAACGTCGAGCCCCGGAAGATGGGTGGAGAGGAGGCGCATGCATCATCATCAAGCAACGCCGCGACGACCTCCGCCGGACCAACGGTGCGACGGACTCAACGTCAACGAGCGCACGCTCGGTGTTGGCGGGTGCCTACCTTTCGAGGTTGGCTGCCCTGCCTTTACACGAGAGCTACAACAAGTCCGTTGGCCATCCGTTCGCACGTTCAAGCCAGAGATACCTAAGAAGTACGATGGGAGGCTGAACCTGGCAGAGTTCCTGAGCATCTACACCATCACTGTTCAGGCTGCCGAGGGAAGAGATGAGAAGGTGTTTGCCAACTACTTCCCTTTGGCTGTCAAGTCCAATGTGAGGTCTTGGCTGATGCACCTACCGAAAAACTCCGTTTCATCGTGGGCTGACATGTGCCACGAGTTCATTGGTTCCTTCACTGGCGGTCATCAAGGAACTGGCAGGCCCAACGATTTGCGGCTTCTCCAGCAGAAGGAAGGAGAAACCCTCCATAAGTATTTACAGAGATTCAACAAAGTTCATAGAAATATCCCAAACATCCATCCGGCATCCATAATAGCTGCCTTCCAGTCCAATGTGCGCAACCATCATATTCATTCCAAGATGAACGTGCAGTTGCCCAAGACTATGAATGAGCTTCACACATTAGTGGATAAGTGTGCTCGGATGGAGGAGGGAAGGAGGTTCTCCAGAGAGGAAGATTGCACCAATGTTGATTCAGAGGATGAGGACGAATCAACCAGTCAGAAGAAGAGCAAGAAGTGTGGTAAGAAGCGAAGAGATAAGGTAGTGATTACTATAGAAGGGTCTAGTACACCTAGTACCAACAACAAGGCCAAAGCTCAGGCTCCCAGCAAGGAAGCTACTGCGTGCACCGACTGCCGGGAAGCTGCTGCTATCGAAAAAGCTGGGAAAGGCGATGGGTCGTACTGCAAGATCCATCGGACCAAGGGCCACGACCTTCAAGAGTGTTACCAGGTTGTGCAGGTTGTCAAGAAACAGAGAGCATAATATGAGAAGCGTGATAAGGAAAAAGGTTAGAATGTCGCTGGCGGTAAGGGCCGGGGTGGTGAAGTAAATCGCCCCGGCAAACCCTTTCGAAATCAAGGAAAGCCCGCCAGAGGCCAAGAGAAGGAAACCTGTGAAGATGAAAGTGATGGAGGGGATGAAGATGAAACCAGTGAGCAAGAGTTTCAGAAGGCCACAGACGCCCTGTGCATTGACGGAGGTGCATCTCTGCACACTTCTCACTGCCAGCTCAAACGGTGGGCATGAGAGGTCAATGCCGTGGAACCAGCACCAGAGGCCCGGAAGCCGCTCAAATGGTCTCGTACGCCCATCATCTTTAACAAGGAGGATCATCCTAGCCGTACCACTGTGATAGGGCGTTTACCGTTGTTGGTCTTCCCAACAATTTGCAACCTCAAGGTCACAAAGATGTTGGTGGACGGTGGGGCCGAGTTGAATCTGATTTCCCCGATAGTCATCAGCAAGCTTCAGATAGGAGAAGATGAGCTAGAGGTTACCGGCACATTTCAAGGAGTTAATCCCGGCATGAGCCATCCTCAGGGAAAGATCACGTTGCCGGTAACATTGGGGGGGGGGCTGAATTACCAAACTGAGAGGATTGTGTTTGATGTGGTTGATCTCCCCCTTCTGTACAATGGGATCCTTGGACGCCCGACCTTGGCTAAGTTCATGGCGGCATCCCACAATGCCTACAACACCTTGAAGATGCCTGAGCCACTGGGAGTCATCATATGAAAAGGATGCAATTATTTGTGTGGACAAGATGTACCGGGACGCGGTCCCGGCAGAGGCAGCGGCGGCGGTAGCTCCCGCCAAGGAAAGTATAGGAAATAAGAGAGGTTGTAGGGACTCTTTCAAAGAGTCCGTGAAGCGTGCCCCCACCGAGTGCACGACACCCGTTAACGATGTTCCTTAGTGTTCTAACAGCAAGAGATCCAAGGTTGCTGCACCCCAAGTGAAGAAGGTCCCGACAAGGTTAGCTGGCGTTGATGGTACTTTCAGTATCAGCGCCACCCTCGATGACAAATAGGAAAGCGCTTGTTGCCTTCCTGTAGGCGAATGTCGATGTGTTTGCCTGGCAACATTCTAATATCCTCAGTGTTCCCAGGGAGCTAATCGAGCACCGCCTTGCTGTCTGCCCACATGCCCGACCTGTCAAGCAGAAAGTCCGGAAGCAGGCCTCGGAGAGACAACAGTTCATTGCAGAAGAGATTAAGAAGCTTGAGGCAGCTGGTTTGGTCAGAGGAGTACTGCATCCCGCGTGGTTGGCAAATCTAGTGGTTGTCCGGAAGGCTAATTGGAAGTGGAGGCTTTGCATAGATTTCATAGATCTCAACATGGCCTGCCCAAAAGACCCATTTCCCTTGCCGTGCATCGACCAGACTGTGGACTCCACTTCAGGTTATGATTTGCTCTCCTTTCTGGACGCATACTCTGTGATAGAGGCAAAGGTGTCCCGATGTTTCGATGAGATGGTGGCTATCGTTTCTGTGGGAGTCGACCTTAACGATCCGACTAGGAACGTGCGAGACGTCGCGCCTTAGCAATCGCTAAACCAACTTCCGAGGGTTATTGACCACGCCGGAGCACGATCAACCTGACCACGAGGGCCTGTTTCCTGCGAGCAAACGAAGAACAAGCAAGAAACTAAGATTGCAATCTGGATATTGCGAATATAAGAGGAAAGCTTTATTAATGAAGGTGGGGTTCTGTGACGCCTTGGTCTGGTCGTTGAACACAAACGAAGTACGTGAAGTTGCAGCTATGGCAAACTTTTGATCTAAACAAAACCCAAGTCTAAACGATGCCTTAAGGACTATATTTATAGGGAAAAGAGAGGGGATTTTGTCCACCCTTGGCAAGGTGGGACTAATACACCTCCTAAGTCGTTTCCCCTACAATATAGACTCTAAAAATAGATTACATGGTCCTGGCCCAAAGTAAGGTGGCGCAGCACCAATAATAAGATATGGACGAAATTTATGAAAGGTCGTCTTGTATATTTCGTCCATCTTCTTGTATGTCATCATGGTGGCTTCAAAGTCCAGAAATATCCACTTGAACCTCTGTTCTTGTTCTCTTGGCATGCACCTTCATCTCCGTGCTTGACGATGCTCCAATGTTCATCCTTATTGTCCGTGCTAGGCCCTTCAATTGCAAGCAACACAAATGTATGTAAGTTAGGCAACATCATATTCTCATGAACACTAGAAACATTACCAAGAAACAAAAGTACCTGATAATTTAATTGGCGTATGCAAGCTCTAGCAATTGTTCCAAGAGGTAAAACAGCAGGGGATATGGGTGTAACTGCGGTAGCCATGTCCTCATCATCCTCCCCTTCTTGAAAACAAAGCCGTCCTCGGCGTTGCTTAATCTGAAATGTGGCTAACAAAAGAGACAAGGTGTACACGTTGTATATGTATATGTCATCCATTTTTACTGATCTCAGTTGTGGCACATGTGACATGGTTATAGAAGAGCACCCTTCCAAATTCGTGAAATATAAAGAAAATATATCATCACAAGAAGTAAAAGGCATGAAAATATTGCAACTCAGTTTGCACATATAAGTGAAGCTCTTATTCATATCAAAAGATTGGCAATGCTTATCATTAAACCATCCCAACATTGATGAACCATCACCAAGATTAGAGGTCATATCAAAATGATTAAACATTGTGATGTAGGGTGGAACCCTAGATGGCCGATCTTTCACGAAAGGAGCGGATCTCTACGATGAACACGAAGAACACAAGGGGAAACGAGGGGAAACACGAGAGAAACACTCAACCAACAAGAAATAGATCACACATATGCTAGATCGATGAACACAAAGAGATACACGATGATCCAAGGTCAACAAAGGGCGATACAAAGTAACCGGTTCTTCTCCGTGAGGAGTTCTTGATGGGGGTCTTCTCCGCAAGGGAGGTCTTGAATCCAATGATCTTCTCCGAAGAGGGGCTGCAGTCTCTCTCGAGGAGGAGATCCGTATGGATGAGCGAAGCTCTATCTCACATATGAGCTAAACCAACGCCGACCCTAGCTAGAACGAGGTGGGGGAGTATATATAGTATACATCCATGAAGGGGTAAGTGAGAGGGGGGATACATGGGCCCTAGGCCCGTTCTCTGCGCGCAGGCAGGGCGGTAGTACCGGCCACAGGGCGGTAGTACCGCTTATAGGCGGTAGTGCCGCTTAGGCTGAGCGGTAGTACGGGACTTGGATAGTGCGAACACTGGAGCTTGCCGGGTTGAGCGGTAGTGGTGCGGCAGTGGGGAGCGGTAGTACCGCTTATAGGCGGTAGTACCGCTGGAGGGAGCGGTAGTACCGCTTATAGGTGGTAGTACCGTTGGAGGGAGCGGTAGTGCCGCTCGTTCTGGAGCGGCCGGATCCACTTCAAGCTCTTGATGTCCATCTTCCTCTTCGGATTCTCCTTGCTCCACAGTGTCTCCATGGCTAACTCCTTGGTACCTGAGTAAGCACAACGTCTCCGTTTGAGGTAGTAACAATGTCTCATGTTCATCCAAGTGGAATTGTGAGAGGAGAGATGTCACCTCGGTTTTGAGTGCTCTTGCACGTGATCGAGTCATGGGTCCACTAGGCACTTGATGAGACGATGGTAGGTCCATGGGGATGACCTTGGGATGCTCCGCATCATCTCCCCTCCCTTAGGAAAGATCCGACCTCGGATCAAAATCCTCATCACCATGGTACGGGGAGAGATCTTTGATGTTGAAGATGTCGCTCACGGAGTACTTGTCGCGTGGGATGTCTATCTTGTAAGCGTTGTTGTTGTAGCGTGCAAGCACCTTGAAGGGTCCATCCTCTCGGGGTAGTAGCTTGGACTTGCGTTCATTGGGGAAGCGATCCTTGCGAAGGTGTAGCCAGACAAGATCTCCAACATGGAACATCATGGGTTGCTTGTTGACGTTGAGCTTGGTCGCGAGTCGTTGTACTTGGCGCTCGATGGTGTTCCTTGTATCTTCATGCATCTTCTTGAGGAAGTTGACTCGGGCACTCGCGTCCATGTTTGTGCGCTCTTGAAGCGGTAGAGGTAGAATGTCCAACGGGGACAATGGGTTGAAGCCATAGACAACCTCGAAGGGGGACTTGCCGGTAGTTGAATGTCTTGCTCGATTGTAGGCGTACTCGGTGATTGGTAGGCACTCTTCCCACTCCTTGATGTTCTTCTTTATCAACACGCGTAGTAGGGTGGAGAGCGTACGGTTGGTCACCTCCGTTTGGCCGTCGGTTTGAGGATGGTATGCCGAGGAGAAGAGAAGCTTGATTCCGAGCTTGGCGCACAAGGTCTTCCAAAAGTAACTCAAGAACTTGACGTCGCAGTCCGAGACAATCGTCTTTGGCACTCCATGAAGGCCCAAGATTTCCCTACAAAACAAATTTGCAATATGTGAAGCATCGTCTATCTTGTTGCAAGGAATGAAATGAGCCATTTTGGAGAAACGGTCCACAACAACAAAAACAAAATCCTTGCCATTTCGAGTTCTAGGCAAACCAAGCACAAAGTCCATGCTAATATCTTCCCATGGTTGGTATGGAATTGGAAGTGGCATATACAGGCCATGAGATTGGGCTTTGGACTTAGCTTTGCGACATGTATAACACCGGTTGGTGAAGCGATTGACGTCGCGATGCATCTTGGGCCAAAAGTAATTCTTGGAGAGCGTAGCAAATGTCTTGTCGCGTCCAAAGTGTCCCATGAGTCCACCGCCATGAGATTCCTGCAAAAGCAACAAACGCAAAGAGGACTCGGGGATGCAAAGTTTGTTAGCTCTCATAAGATATCCATCTTTGATGTAGTATCGCTCCCAAGAAGTATGCATCAAACACTTGGCATAGGGTATTGCAAATGTAGGATCATGTTCATACAATTCTTTGATATGCTCAAAACCAATGACATTCAACTCAAGAGTAGTGACAAGCATGCATATACGGGAAAGCGCATCCGCCACAACATTTTCTTTACCCTTAATGTACTTGATGACATAAGGAAATGATTCAATAAATTCACTCCATTTGGCATGACGCTTGTTCAACTTAGTTTGACCCTTAAGGTATTTAAGTGTTTCATGGTTGGTATGGATGATGAACTCATGTGGGCGAACGTAATGTTCCCATTCATGCAAAACTCGCACTAAAGCATATAGCTCTTTGTCATAGATGGGGTAATTAAGTTGCGCTCCGGATAGTTTCTCACTAAAATATGCAATGGGGCGCTTCTCTTGCGTTAACACACCTCCTATGCCATTACCACTAGCATCGCAATGAATTTCGAAAGGTTTGTCAAAGTTGGGTAATGCAAGCACGGGGGCATGAGTAAGCAAATTCTTAAGCTCATTGAAAGCAATACCTTGAGATGGTCCCCAAACAAATGGTGCATTTTTCTTACTCAAAGCATGCAAAGGTGAAGCAATGGTGCTAAAATCCTTCACAAATCTACGGTAGAAACCGGCTAAACCAAGAAAACTACGCACTTGTTGCAAATTGGTTGGTTGGGGCCAAGTTTTAATAGCATTGATCTTAGTTTCATCAACATGAACACCCTTAGAAGAAACTACGAAACCCAAGAAAACAAGCTTGTCAACACCAAATAGGCATTTTTCCATATTAGCATAAAGTTGCTCTTTTCGAAGAGTTTGTAGCACGGTGCGAAGGTGGGTGACATGCTCTTTGAGAGATTTGCTAAACACAAGTATATCATCAAAGTACACAACAACAAATTCACCAATGTAAGGACGAAAGACGTAATGCATAAGACGCATGAAAGTACCGGGTGCTTCCGATAAACCCATAGGCATGACTAACCACTCATATAGACCAAACTTTGTTTTGAAAGCGGTTTTCCATTCATCACCCTCTTGTATGCGGATTTGATAGTAACCACTTTTAAGATCAATTTTGGAAAATATAGTGGCACCACTAAGTTCATCAAGCATATCATCAAGGCGTGGAATGGGGTACCTATATCTAACGGTGATAGCATTGATAGGTCTACAATCGGAGCACATGCGAAAGCTACCGTCACGTTTTGGAACAAGAATGACCGGTACAGCACAAGGACTCAAACTTTCACGCACATGTCCATGGTCTATGAGATGCTTTACTTGCCTTTGTATTTCTTTGGTTTCTTCGGGGTTGATGCGGTATGGAGCTTTGTTGGGAAGCGGCGCTCCGGGGATGAGATCAATTCGGTGCTCAATGCCTCGTAGTGGAGGTAGACCCGGAGGTACCTCATCGGGGAAAACATCTTGGAATTCCTGCAATAGAGAAGATAACACCGAAGGTAGATCGTGAGAGTTGTTAGTTTTTGTGACCTTGTCCTTGCACAATAGGACATAGTGTAGGACACTCGATGGGTTCTCACACACTTCTCTCATCTCACGTTTGGTGGCAAAGAGAACTAAGTTTTTCTTGTCGCTCATCGTGGAGGCACTCAATTTGGGCTTGTGGCGCTCACTCTCTTTTTGGTGGTTCGCTCTCTCACTATTCTCTCCATGATGGGTGGCTTGTTTGTCGGCGAGCACTTGGCTTGGAGACATAGGACGTAGCACAAACTCTTTCCCTTTCATCTTGAAGCTATAGTGATTTGTACGCCCATTGTGGATGATACCTCGGTCAAATTGCCATGGCCGTCCAAGGAGGAGGTGGCAAACGGTCATCGGAAGGACATCACATTCCAATGTGTCTTCATAGGCGCCAATCTTGAAAGAGACTTGTACTCTATGCTCGACTTGTATGGTGCCGGTGTCGCTTAGCCATTGAACCTTGTAGGGGTGAGGGTGCTTCATCTTGACCAATTGGAGCTTGGAGCAAAGTTCTTCACTTGCTAAGTTGTGGCAACTACCTCCATCGATGATGACCTTGACGGAACGTCCATTGATGCCGGCCTTTGTGTGGAAGATATGGCATCTTTGATCTTCATCTTGTTGATGTTGAAGAGTCAAGACCTTGGAGACAACAAGTGCGGGACTTGAATCTTAATCGCAAAAGACTTGGTCATCTTCAACTTCATTGTTCACTTGTCGGTGCATGGACACTTGCTCAAGAGCTTCCATTTCTCCTTCGCTCATGGAGTCATAGGTTCCGTCGTTGTTGAGGATCATGGTGCGCTTGTTTGTGCACTCGAAGGACTTATGGCCTCGGCCGCCGCATGTGAAGCATTTGATAGAACTCGTCTTGACGGTCTCATCGGGTGGAGTAGATGATGATGAAGCTTTCTTGAAGTTGCTTGTAGTAGGAGGACGACTTGAGCTTGTCGAAGCTTTCTTGTAACTTGACTTGTCGCCGTTGCTTGTAGAAGGCTTGGTTGAGGTAGAAGGTGTTGGAGTCGTCGAAGCTTGATTGTTGGAGAGGCCATAGGACTTGGATGAGAACTTGGCGTACTTGAAGTCGTCTTGTACTTGCCGTTCCGCTTTGGTAGCTTGGTGCACTAACTCGATGAGGTTCGAGTATGGTTGGAAGTCGGCGATCTTCTTGATAGGATGATTGAGTCCATTCAAGAAACGTGCCATAGTTTGCTCATCATCTTCCTTGACGTTGGCTCGTATCATGGCAATCTCCATTTCCTTGTAGTACTCTTCAACGCTCTTGGTTCCTTGTTTGAGTTGTTGAAGTTTCTTGAAGAGGTCGCGGTTGTAGTAGTTTGGCACAAACCGTGCTCTCATGACATCCTTCATTTGTCTCCAAGTGGTGATGGGTGTTTCACCTCTTGCCGCTCGGCGCTCAATGACTTGTTCCCACCAAATGAGGACGTAGTCTTGGAATTCTAGGGATGCCATTGCGATCTTCTTCTCTTCTTCGTAGTTGTGCAAGCGGAAGATTTTGTCAACCTTCAATGCCCATGAGATGTACTCTTCGTGGTCATTGCTTCCATTGAACTTGGGCATGGTGAACTTAAGCTTGCCATAACGTTGCTCTTCATTGTGTTAGGGTCGGGGATGATGACGTCCATGTCGTTGAGGATTGACAATATCATGCTGCTCTTGGCGAGGAGGATTGTCGAGCTCATGTTGCTCTTGGCGAGGAGGATTGTCAACCTCATGTTGCTCTTGGCGTTCTTGCCTCGCTTGAGGAGGAGCTTGTCTATCTTGACGAGGAGCTTGTCGATGCACGCGGTTCTGGTAAATTCGTTCCTGAGCTTCATCGCGAAGTGCTTCTTGTTGGAGACGAGCTTGTCGTCCTCGATCGGCTACGGCACGACTTGAATCACGAAGTGCACGTTGCGCCTCAAGTGCTTGAGCTTCACGGAGTCGTTGTTGTTTGCGTTCCGCCTCGGCGTCTTGTGCATCTTGATGTTGTCGCGCTCGCTCCTCTTGTTCTTGTTGTCATTGACGTTGCCGTTCTTGTGCTTGTGCGAAAGCGGCTTGGTTTTGGTGATGTCGATGCTCTTGAGAGTCGGAGTCGTGTAGAGGATTGTGATGTGCTTGACAATCTTGACGCGTGGCACGACGAAGAGTGTTCGATGTCGGTGTACTTGAACCGGAGATGGTGTCGTCGGAGTGTCGACTTGAGCGGCTCCTTCTTGACGAAGTCGAAGGAGACGAACGAAGCAACAAAGCTCGAATCTCGTCCATTCTTGCGTCATTCTCGTGCTTGTGTTCATCGAGCTTGTTGTCGAAGTAGTCCCTTGTACGATTCTCGGATTGTCGTAGGTCGGTGGCGAGATTGTCGATGCGGTCGCCCAAAGCAAGTTGTTCTTGATGCAAAGCCCGTTGTTCACCAAATAGTTGATTCTTGGTGACGAAGGAAGACATGTCGTCGTCTTGCTCCAATAAGAGTGGATTGGTAGAAGTACTTGGCCTATCCATCATTCCAAACAAAGATATGTGAGAGGGAGAAAGGAAAGAACCAATATCCAATGTACCTTGACCGATGTTGACAATGGATCAAAGATGACTCCAATGTGTAGCAAGGAAATAGCACAATTGGTACCAATTCTTGTCGGTTCTCACACCTACACAAGTAAAAGCTTATGGTGGAGCTCGGTTAGGATGGTGGCACAAAATTTGATGCAATTTTAAGTGAGACTCAATAATGTTGGAATAGATTCACAAATTTGCAAATGCAACAAGTAGACCAATAGCAAGATATGGTACACGGAAACACACACGCAAATAGATAAGATGGGGTTATGCAACCAAGGATGAGCCAAAATGTGGAATTCACCAAGATGCTCTTGTTGCACAACACTAGAGAGACGCTAGCACGATTGCACAATAGGCGGATACGAACTTGTGCACAACCTACTAAGCAAAAATGCAACGACTTCTATCCCAAGTATGCTATATGTATGATGTTCCTATGCGTTGATCCAAGATGATCGAATATGACAATCTTAATGTTGTATGATGCTATGGTTCTTGCTTATAAGCTCTTTGCTAATCTTTCCTCTTTTGCTTAAAAGCTTGTTTGGCTCTTTGATGTTTGAGCTCTTTTCTCATGCAATGCTTCACGAACCAAGATAGTAATTGTGTATGCGACAACAACTTTGTGACACAAGAGATGATACCAAGTTATGCAACACGATGATAGTACGTATGCTATGGGATGTATGAACACTAATGTGCACAAGTCACGTTGCCGGCAATACTCAAGGGCTAGTCTCGATGGGTAAGTGACGCAAAAGTAAGGCTATGGGGTTAACAATGCAAATTCAAGAGGGTATGACGATAGCACGATACCAAGATGATATCCAAGGTGAATGTGATACCAAAGTAATGTAGCCGTTCGTAGTAGTCCTTGGCGAAGATGAGCGGTGGTGATGTTGATGTCGAACCGTACCTAGATAGCCGAAACACAAAAGGATACGGAAACCACAACTCAAATTCTCAAAGCAAAGGTCCAATGGTGGTAGCGGAAAGCGGTGGTTGTTGCGGAAGTCGGTGGTGGTTATGCGGAGAATGTGATGGAAGCCCTAGGCAAAGATGCCAAAGTTCGAAAAAATTTGATGGAGTCAAATGGTGGTGGTAGTATTTGTATGGGATGGAGAATGTCAATAGCTTCAAAACAAGCTAAAGAACGCGAAAATCGGACTCGGGATGTGGAAGTTATGGGCAAAACGGTGAAACTCGGAATGCTGAAACTGGCATGGGCGGTAGTACCGCTCGGATGGGTGGTAGTACCGCTTGTAAGCGGTAGTACCGCTTGGGATGGGCGGTAGTACCGCTCGTGTCGGGATTTTTCGACTGTTTCGGCTGAAACAGGACCTGGCGGTAGTACCGTTCGCGGGGCGGTAGTACCGCTTGTGGTACTAAGCGGTAGTGCCGCTCAGATGGGCGGTAGTACCGCTCGTGTCGGGATTTTTCGACAGATCGAATCGGGACGCGATTTTGGGGCGGAAATGGATGATTTCGGGGTCAAAATTGGAGAGATTTCGTGGATGGAAAGTGGGGAAACTTGGGGAGATGCTAGATCCACTCGAAACCAAGCAAATCCATGGATCAAATCCAACAAAACATCATCAAACCAACAAATCACAAAAAAATTTGGGGCTATTTTTGGTGGGGATTTTCGAATTTAGGACGAAATCAACAAAATCAAGCTAGAAAACAAAGAGAGGGGGCTCCGAAATCGTGATCAACGTGGCTCATGATACCAAGATGATGTAGGGTGGAACCCTAGATGGCTGATCTTTCATGAAAGGAGCGGATCCCTATGATGAACACGAAGAACACAAGGGGAAACGAGGGGAAACACGAGAGAAACACTCAAAAAACAAGAAATAGATCACACATATGCTAGATCGATGAACACAAAGAGATACACGATGATCCAAGGTCAACAAAGGACGATACAAAGTAACCGGTTCTTCTCGGTGAGGAGGTCTTGATGGGGGTCTTCTCCGCAAGGGAGGTCTTTAATGCAATGATCTTCTCCGAAGAGGGGCCGCAGTCTCTCTCGAGGAGGAGATCCGTATGGATGAGCGAAGCTCTATCTCACATATGAGCTAAACCAACGCTGACCCTAGCTAGAACGAAGTGGGGGAGTATATATAGTCTACATCCACGAAGGGGTAAGTGAGAGGGGGGATACATGGGCCCTAGGCCCGTTCTCTGCGCGCAGGCAGGACGGTAGTACCGGCCACAGGGCGGTAGTACCGCTTATAGGCGGTAGTGCCGCTTAGGCTGAGCGGTAGTACCGGACTCGGATAGTGCGAACACTGGAGCTTGCCTGGTTGAGCGGTAGTGGTGCGGCAGTGGGGAGTGGTAGTACCGCTTATAGGCGGTAGTACCGCTGGAGGGAGCGGTAGTACCGCTTATAGGCGGTAGTACCGCTGGAGGGAGCGGTAGTGCCGCTCATTCTGGAGCGGCTGGATCCACTTCAAGCTCTTGATGTCCATCTTCCTCTTCGGATTCTCCTTGCTCCACAGCGTCTCCATGGCTAACTCCTTGGTACCTGAGTAAGCACAACGTCTCCGTTTGAGGTAGTAACCATGTCTCATGTTCATCGAAGTGAAATTGTGAGAGGAGAGATGTCACCTCGGTTTCGAGAGCTCTTGCACGTGATCGAGTCATGGGTCCACTAGGCACTTGATGAGACAATGGTAGGTCCATGGGGATGACCTTGGGATGCTCCGCATCACATTGGCACAATTATTTTCAAACGTATTTGATCCAAATTTGAGTTATTCCCTGATTCACATGGTTCTTTCGCATCAATAGTTAATTCAATGGGTTCACTCAAAATTGTTTGATCACATGGCAAAGTCAAATCATCAACAGAGTCCTCTAAAATAGCTGGTGTGATCAAAGTAGTAGGTAGCTCATCGCATGGTGCATTTAAATTAACAAGGCATTCATCATACTCATGTGGAGGTGGAAGATTAATACCTTTGTCATTACCTATTATGGTTAACTCAGATGATGTAGGCACTCTAGGTGGCGACAGGTCACGTGGTGGAGGTGATGTAGTGCTCACAACAATGGATGTTGTAGTCATAGTAGGCGCAATGGTGGAAGGAACAGTCGTCGCAACTTTTAGGATTTGCACCTTCCGCTTGTTTGTCTTCTGGGCAACACGTCTTGTTATCTCCTGTTCAGCTTTGCAAGCAAGATGAAACAAACGGTCCATAGGGTAACACTGATCATGTGCATTTGGATGTTTGTGCACCTCTTGTGATCGTTGTGGAATTTGCATAGGTGGTGGCACGTCTCCCGCGATCGACAAAGTCCATGAATTGACTCTAGATCCTGTCATGATTAGTAGAAACAAGAAACAAAATCCAAGAATAATGTTCCTATAACTACTAGGATGTGGTGGTAGAACACTCACAATAAAGCAAATATCAATGTCTTACAAGTTCTTAGCATGGAGCAGGCGGTGATCGGCAACCAGCAGTATCAAGTAACTCCAAAAGTTGGGTAAAGCGATTGCTAGGTGAACGTATGTATGCACGATGTAGAAATATGTGGAGCTGGGTTGGCTTTATATATGTGGGAAAAATGCTACAACCACGTTAATTAATGCAAGCTAAAAGTTCGTTCAAAGTGGTCGAGTACTGGTCCTAGGCTAGACTGTACTAGAGACGTGAGCCTAAGACACCGACGAAATTCACGCACTGACTTGAACTAGGGATTTCTTTCGTTTACTGATCACTGGATCAAAGGAATAGGCACACAAAATGAGCAGCGCTAGTAAACCGTGTCACTTTTTTTTAATCAGAAAAGTTGCCTAGTTCAATGTGGACCAAACACACTCAAACTCGGGCTGATGGAACCAAGCACCACTTGTGTTCTTCTTTCAATAATATATAGATGCTGTCAATACCACACGTTGGTACAAGTCTCCTTCAACACACTTTTTTTTTCACAGCCAAGTACTAGCACAACAAAGCGCTATGTTTTTTTCTCCAAAGTCCAAACATGGTCAACAAGCAACTCTCCTTGAATTACGTGCAGATTTAAAAAGAAAATTAATCTCCTTCCAAAAACAAACAACACACGTGGGATTACTTCCTTAACCAAACTATTTTTTTTCCTGTTTTCTCTTTCCTTCTATCTCTCCTTTTCGCTGCTTTTTTATTTTGGCAACCGACGTAATTATCCTTTCCTTTAATTTCTCCAACGGAATAATCCAAGGCAACAAAACCGAAGTACTACTAGTACATCCCACGTCTTTCTTTAATCCAACGAGGCAGCGAACCAACAAAAAAAGTTGGATCTGCCTTTCCAAACAAGGCAACCGATGGGCACCTTCCTTTTTTCTTCTTTGGTGCGATTTTCCACTTCTCCCGTAAGGAATCTTCTCTCTCTCTTTTTTGGCTGACCAGACTTGCCTTTTTATCTCCAGAAATCAAGGACGTTGACCAAGTTACATAGGCCACAAATAGATGCGCTTGGCTTTTTTTTACTCCTTTCCTTGTGAACGGTTCAGAGTTTCCTCAACAAACAGATTCCTCATTAATATCAGATCCAACTTGCCTAGTTTGTTGCTACACCACCAAAATTTTGCTCCCTTTTCCTTATCTCTTTTGGCAACGTCCAAGATCTCTATCTCTTCTTGCTTTTTCTTCCCTCTCTCACGTTCCAAATCAAGGCCAAATCCAACCTTCCCAAAAAGGCACAAATGGACAAATTGCTTTCCTTGAAACTTGTGCCACGAAATTTTGTTGCCCTCTTTCTTTCTTCAACCGGACCAGAAGGATTTGGGTGAGAGAAAAAAACTGCTTTGACTTCCAAAACAGCCACTAGCACAATATTCAAAAAGATGTGACGTGCCAAGCTTTTCACAAGAGAAAATACTCTTTTATTTCCAAGATAGACACACTAGATCCTTTAAAAAAACTCTCGGAGTTGGTTTAGCAATTGCTAAGGCACAACGTCGTGCATGTTTGTAGTCGGATCGTCAAAGTCATCTCCACCAAATCGATAGTTATCATCTCGTCGAAAGATCGGGACCATCGCCACCTAGAGCTCTGATACCACTTGATAGAGGCAAAGGTGTCCCGATGTTTCGATGAGATGGTGGCTATCGTTTCTGTGGGAGTCGACCTTGATGATCCGACTACGAACGTGCGAGACGTCGCGCCTTAGCAATCGCTAAACCAACTTCCGAGTGTTATTGACCACGCCGGAGCACGATCAACCTGACCACGAGGGCTTGTTTCCTGCGAGCAAATGAAGAACAAGCAACAAACTAAGATTGCAATCTGGATATTGCGAATATAAGAGGAAAGCTTTATTAATGAAGGTGGGGTTCTGTGACGCCTTGGTCTGGTTGTTGAACACAAACGAAGTACGCGAAGTTGCAGCTATGGCGAACTTTTGATCTAAACAAAACCCAAGTCTAAACGATGCCTTAAGGACTATATTTATAGGGAAAAGAGAGGGGATTTTTTCCACCCTTGGCAAGGTGGGACTAAAACACCTCCTAAGTTGTTTCCCCTACAATATAGACTCTAAAAATAGATTACATGGGCCTGGCCCAAAGTAAGGTGGCGCAGCACCAATAATAAGATATGGACGAAATTTATGAAAGGTCGTCTTGTATATTTCGTCCATCTTCTTGTATGTCATCATGGTGGCTTCAAAGTCCAGAAATATCCACTTGAACCTCTGTTCTTGTTCTCTTGGCATGCACCTTCATCTCCGTGCTTGACGATGCTCCAATGTTCATCCTTCTTGTCCGTGCTAGGCCCTTCAATTGCAAGCAACACAAATGTATCTAAGTTAGGCAGCATCATATTCTCATGAACACTAGAAACATTACCAAGAAACGAAAGTACCTGATAATTTAATTGGCGTATGCAAGATCTAGCAATTGTTCCAAGAGGTAAAACAGCAGGGGATATGGGTGTAACTGCGGTAGCCATGTCCTCATCACTCTGGGTATCACCAAATCTTCATGTCCAAGGAAGATGAATAGAAGACGTCGTTCATCACTCCATGTGGTACGTACTGCTTTGTCCGCATGCCATTCGGATTAAAGAGTGTCGGGTCCACTTTTGCAAGGGCAATCCAGATTGGTTTTGAGCCATGGTTACATCGAAACATAGAGGCATGTATGGATGATATTGTGGTCAAGACCAAGGATAAGGCCATCCATTCATGATTTGGAGGAGACATGATAGAGGCAAAGGTGTCCCGTCTTTCGATGAGATGGTGGCTATCGTTTAGGATGAAGTTGACTTTGACGATCCGACTACGGACGTGCGAGGACGTCGCGCCTTAGCAATCGCTAAACCAACTCCGAGAGGTTATTGACCACGCCGGAGCACGATCAACCTGACCACGAAGGTCTGTTTCCTGCAGGCAAACGAAGAACAAGCAAGAAACTAAGATTGCAATCTGGATATTGCGAATATAAGAGGAAAGCTTTATTGATCAAGGTGGGGTTCTGTGACGCCTTTGTCTGGTCGTTGAACACAAACGAAGTACGCGAAGTTGCAGCTATGGCGAACTTTTAATCTAAACAAAACCCAAAGTCTAAACGATGCCCTAGGGGCTGTATATATAGAGGAAGAGGGGGGGGAATTTCGTGGCCCTTGGAGGAGGGGTCCAAAACCCACCCTAACTCTTGTTTCCCCACACATACGGACTCTAAAAACAGCCTATATTGAAGTATTTCGAAATTACATGGGCCTGGCCCAAAAAGAAGGTGATGCAGCACCTAGAATAGCCTCTGGACGAAAATTATTAAGTGGCATCTTGTATATTTCGTCCAAGGCTTCATGCACTCATTATGGTGGCTTCAAAGTCCTGAAATCATCACTTGAAGCTCTGTTCTTGTCTCCCTTGCGCATGCCATCAACTCCATGCTTGTTATTGCTCCAATGATCATCCTTCTCCAAGCTAGGCCCTTCATTTGTAAGCAAAACAAATGTATCCAATTTAGGCAGCATCATATTCTCATGAACATTAGAATCATTACCAAGAAACGAAAGTACCTGATAATTCAATTGGCGTGCGCGAGCTCTAGTAATTGGTCCAGTATGTATAGCAGCAGGGGCTGTGGGTGTAACAATGGTATTGATGTCCTCATCATCCTCCCCTTCTTGAAATGAAGTCATCCTCGACGGAAGCTCATCTTCCTCACCCAAACAAGGCTTCAAATCTGCAATGTTAAAAGTGGGACTAACCCCAAAATCTGCAGGCAACTCAAGTTTATATGCATTATCATTTATTTTCTCTAACACCTTAAAAGGACCATCAGCACGTGGCATTAGCTTTGATTTGCACAAATTAGGAAATCTATCCTTACGCAAATGTAACCAAACAAGATCTCTAGGTGCAAACACAACATGTTTTCTACCCTTATCTCCAGCAAGTTTATATTTAGCATTCATACGCTCAATGTTTTCCTTAGTTAACTCGTGCATTTTTAAAATCAATTCAGCACGTTCTTTAGCATCAAAATTAACCTTCTCCGAAGATGGAAGAGGCAACAAATCAATAGGTGCACGAGGTAGGAAACCATACACAATTTCAAAAGGGCACATCTTAGTAGTAGAATGCAATGAACGATTATAAGCAAATTCAATATGAGGCAAGCATTCTTCCCACATTTTCTTATTATTCTACAAAACAGCCCTAAGAATAGTAGACAATGTTCTATTGACTACTTCAGTTTGTCCATCAGTTTGGGGGTGACAAGTAGTACTAAAAAGCAGTTTAGTCCCCAACTTAGCCCATAAACATCTCCAAAAGTGGCTAAGAAATTTAGTATCATGATCTGAAACAATAGTATTTGGTACACCATGCAAGCGAATAATTTCACGAAAGAACAATTCAGCAACATTAATAGCATCATCGCTTTTATGACATGGTATAAAGTGTGCCATTTTCAAGAATCTATCCACGACAACAAATATACTATCCCTCCCCTTCTTTGTTCGAGGTAAACCTAAAATAAAGTCCATAGATATATCCTCCCAAGGAACATTAGGTACAGGCAAAGGCATATATAAACCGTGAGGATTGAGTCATGACTTAGCTTTTTGACATGTAGTGCAGCGAGCAACAGAACGCTCAACATCCCGTCTCATCTTTTGCCAAAAGAAATGTGTAGCAAGTATATCCTCCGTCTTCTTCACGCCAAAGTGTCCCATTAGTCCTCCTCCATGCGCCTCCTGCAACAACAAAAGACGAACGGAGCTAGCTGGAATGCATAGCTTGTTAGCACGAAACACAAATCCATCGTTAACAACGAACTTATTCCATGTTCTTCCTTCTTTACAATTCTGCAATACATCTTTAAATTCAGCATCATGCACATATTGATCTTTGATGGTCTCCAAACCAAATATTTTAAAGTCAAGTTGTGAAAGCATAGTATAATGACGAGACAATGCATCTGCAATAACATTTTCTTTACCCTTCTTATGTTTAATGACATAAGGGAAAGTCTTAATGAATTCAACCCATTTAGCATGTCTACGGTTCAATTTAGCTTGACTTTTAATGTGTTTCAAAGATTCATGATCAGAATGTATAACAAATTCTTTGGGCCATAAATAATGTTGCCATGTTTCTAAGGTCCGAACAAGAGCATATAATTCTTTATCATAAGTAGAATAGTTCAGACTAGGCCCACTCAATTTTTCAGAAAAGTATGCAACAGGTTTGCCATCTTGTAATAACACACCTCCTAATCCAATTCCACTAGCATCACATTCAAGCTCAAAAGTCTTATTAAAATCGGGAAGTTGGAGTAAAGGAGCATGTGTCAACTTATCTTTCAATACCGTGAAGGCTTCTTCCTATGCGGTACCCCAAACAAAAGGCACATCCTTCTTTGTAAGCTCGTTGAGAGGTGCAGCAATGGTGCTGAAATCTCTCACAAAACGCCTATAGAAACCAGCGAGGCCAAGGAAACTCCTCACTTGTGTGACCGTTTTGGGCTGCGGCCAACTCTCAATAGCTTCAATCTTGGCTTTATCAACTTCAATTCCCTGTGGAGTAACAACATAGCCAAGAAAAGATACTCGGTCAGTGCAAAAGGTGCACTTCCCAAGGATACCAAACAAACGTGCATCACGTAGAGCATTAAAAACAACACGTAAATGTTCCAAATGTTCTTCCAAAGATTTGCTATAAATCAGTATATCATCAAAATAGACTACCACAAATCGTCCAATGAAAGCACGTAAAACTTCGTTCATTAGTCTCATGAAAGTACTAGGTGCATTAGTTAACCCAAAAGGCATGACTAACCACTCATATAAACCAAACTTAGTTTTAAATGTTGTTTTCCATTCATCTCCCAATTTCATATGAATTTGATGGTATCCACTACGCAAATCAACTTTGGAGAATATTGTAGAGCCACTCAATTCATCAAGCATATCATCTAGCCTAGGAATAGGATGACGATAACGAATGGTAATATTATTAATGCCTCTACAATCAACACACATACGCGAGGTACCATCCTTTTTCGGCACTAGAATAATAGGAACAGCACAAGGACTAAGGGATTCGCGTATATAACCTTTGTCGAGTAGCTCTTGTACTTGACGCATAATCTCCTTCGTCTCCCCTGGATTGGTACGGTATGGTGCACGGTTGGGTAATGATGCACCGGGAATTAAGTCAATTTGATGCTCAATCCCTCGAATAGGTGGTAATCCCGGTGGCACGTCTTGTGGAAAGACGTCAGCGAACTCCTGCAAAATGTTAGTAACAACAGGAGGCAAAGAGGAAGGCACGTCCTCGAATGAAAATAATGCCTCTTTGCACACAAAAGCATAGCAAACAGATTTGCTAACATCTAGATCATCAATATCTGATTTGGTGGCAAATAAACATGCACTTTTCAATTTAATTTCAGAAGCAACACTAGATGGTTTATTATTAGGCTTCATTTGTTGCTCAAATTCGTTTGCCACAATATGATTTTCACTCTTATTTTGCTCCAGTTTTGCTTTATTAGCTCGATTAATATCATCTTTCAAAATGGAATCAGGAGTCATAGGAAGCAAAGTAATATTTTTGTCCTTATGAACAAGAGTATACTGATTGTTTCTACCATGGTGTACAGAATTTTTATCAAATTGCCATGGTCTACCAAGTAATAAGGAACATGCTTGCATAGGTACCACATCACAATCAACATAATCAACATATGTAGAGATACTAAAATGCACACGAACAGTACGTGTTACCTTAACCTTGCCGCTGTTGTTGAACCATTGGATGTAGTAAGGATGTGGATGTGGTCTTGTGGTGAGAGATAGCTTCTCCACCATCTCCATGCTAGCCAAGTTGTTGCAGCTCCCTCCATCTATGATGACACGAACAGAACGTTCCTTCACAACTCCCTTTGTATGGAACAAATTAAGCCTTTGATTTTGCTCAGCTTGCGTGACCTGCACACTCAAAACACGTTGAGCAACTAAACATTCATACCTGTCAGCATCTTCAGCAGCCATGTATTGCGTATCATGATCAGAATCATCTCCACCGTGTTCTTCATGTGTAAGAAGAGCCAAAGTCTCCTCATCATAGTCCCTAGCGGACTCATACCCACCATCCTCAGTAGCAATCATCACACGCTGAGATGTGCATTCTCACGCAAAATGTCCTCTTCCCTTACAACGATGACAAATAATATCACTTGTGTGCCCTGTAGACGCCATGGAAGAAGCAGAGCTCTGTGCAGGCCAGGCAGGTGTGCTCTTGGCAGATAGTGGTGGTTGTGCCTGCTTTCTTGTATCACGGTTGGAGGTGGCAGTTGACGGAGGTGCCGGTGCAGAACGTGTGGAAGTAGATGATGCACGTGGTGTCCACGATGAAGGTCGACCTGCAGAAAAGTTAGTTCGCGCCAATGCCTGTCGATCCTGCACTTCACGTTCAGCTTTACAAGCAAGATGGAATAAACGAGTGATATTATTATAATCCTTATAGTCTAGAATGGTCTGAATCTCTCTACTTAATCCACCCAGAAAACGTGCAAGCATAGCTTCATTCTCCTCAACGATACCACATCTAATCAAGCCAGTTTGTAATTCCTGATAATATTCTTCTACCAAATTTTTTCCTTGTCTTAAGCGCTGTAATTTTTGAAGTAATTCACGTTGATAATATGGTGGAACCCAACGAGTACGCATAGCAGTTTTCAAAGCAGCCCAAGTAGCTGGAACAGGATATAATCTACAATATTCAGACCACCAAACACATGCAAAGCTAGTGAAAGCACAAACAGCAGCAGGAACACGTCTCTCCTCAGGATATTGTAAACATGTAAATCGTTGTTCAGTTTCTAACTCCCAAGTAAGATATATATCAGGAACATATCTACCCTCAAATGGTGGAATATTCAATTTCAGTTTAGGGAGATGGTCATGATCTCGTACCTGAGGGGGAGCCCTAACATTGCCATTATTTGCATGTGGACGACCTGGTGGTTGTGGTGCTGGTGGTTGCACATAGTTCTGATTTTGATCAACCTCATCCTCGTAATCTCCCACATAATCATCCTCCTCCACATCAGCAGCAGGAGCCACAGAAGTATCAACAGCAGCACCAACAGCTTGGCCAGGCTGAAGAGGGACACGGGTCGCTCGGCGGAGGGTTGTGTCGCGATGTGGAGGTAGTCATTGTTGCTGTTGTAAAGGTGCGTTAGGTGCAGCCGGTGGTGGTGGTGGTAGACGCGCGAGCAATTCATTAAACTTGTTATCGAGCTTTGTTTCGAACGCCTTCTCAATGCCATCTATCTTCTCCATGGCCTCTTGAAATCTGTTTAGCACATCTTCCACCTGTCCACTCATCATTTGCTGAAACTTATCATGTAACTCTTTGTTTGTCATGTTCTCCCAGCCAGACTCGTCGGCTTGTGATCCTGCCATGGTTAGCAGCAATAGAAACACACAAGAATATGATTCTACAGACTACTAGGAAGTGGTGGTGGTGGTGGGGTGGACAGTCACAAATCTGTCAAGCAAATCTCAAATTCTTACCAGTTCTTACCCAGCAGCAGGCGGTGATCGGCAACCGTTGTAGTCAAAACTCTCAAAGCTTGGATAGAGCGATTGCTAGGGAGAGTCAAACGCACGACGTAGATGTAAGTGGAGCTAGGAAGGCTTATAATATGGTAGCAAAAAGGGTCAGCAATAATCAATTCAGAGATGCAAAGTTGAATAAACGCTCAACGACGGTACTGTGCTGGTCCTAGGCTAGACCGTACTAGAGACGCGAGCCTAGAACACTAACAAAATCACGGCGCTGCACGTAAACAAGCGAGGAGCACACTCTGAATTTTTTTTCTTTTTTTTCACTTTTTTTTGCACTTCTTTTTCCTCTTTTTTTTTTGCTCCGCAACAATTTTTTTTCGAAAAAGTCTACAAATGTCCTAAAAACTGCCTAGCCAGAATTTTCCAGACTTTTTTTCCTCTTTTTTTTTGAGTTTGGAACTATTTTTCTTCTGCGGGTAGCACGAAAGTTGGGGAGTCCTTCTTTGTCACGACTCGGAGTATGGCGTGATCTAGAAATCCAAAACAAAGTAACAAAATACTGGACGCGGAATAGGACTGGTGGCGGAGATGAATCTGGTGGAACTCGGACTGGTGGCGGAGATGAATCTGGTGGAACTCGGACTGGCTGCAGATATATGTTGCCGGTGGACTCGGATTGGCGTGATGGTGGCGGGTATGTGGTGGCGTATATGGACTCGGATTGGCGGTGAATATGTGGTGGTGGTATATGGCAGCGGTGATGAAGTTGGTGCGGTGGTGGTATATGGCAGTGACGACGTGACAACCTGTGAACAGAACTCGAAACTCTAAAGGACTAGACGCTAAGACCAGCAACTTGACATGACGATGCAACCGCAAATTCAACAAAGCAAATACAGAAAAGATTATGCAAAGGCTCAGATTGGTTCGGATAGGATGAACTAACCCTAATTTTTTTTGGCTTTTTCGTGGACTGTAGGTATGAAAAACAGACTCGATCTAAAGTATGAAAAACTGTAAAATCTCACCGAGCAACCTGAAAATCTGATACCACTTGATAGAGGCAAAGGTGTCCCGTCTTTCGATGAGATGGTGGCTATCGTTTAGGATGAAGTCGACTTTGACGATCCGACTACGAACGTGCGAGGACGTCGCGCCTTAGCAATCGCTAAACCAACTCCGAGAGGTTATTGACCACGCCGGAGCACGATCAACCTGACCACGAAGGTCTGTTTCCTGCAGGCAAACGAAGAACAAGCAAGAAACTAAGATTGCAATCTGGATATTGCGAATATAAGAGGAAAGCTTTATTGATCAAGGTGGGGTTCTGTGACGCCTTTGTCTGGTCGTTGAACACAAACGAAGTACGCGAAGTTGCAGCTATGGCGAACTTTTAATCTAAACAAAACCCAAAGTC
This sequence comes from Aegilops umbellulata, assembly GCA_032464435.1. Lineage (NCBI taxonomy): Eukaryota > Viridiplantae > Streptophyta > Magnoliopsida > Poales > Poaceae > Aegilops > Aegilops umbellulata. Next base: position 79,028,937 of record CP136059.1, read on the forward strand.
TAAACGATGCCCTAGGGGCTGTATATATAGAGGAAGAGGGGGGGAATTTCGTGGCCCTTGGAGGAGGGGTCCGAAACCCACCCTAACTCTTGTTTCCCCACACATACGGACTCTAAAAACAGCCTATATTGAAGTATTTCGAAATTACATGGGCCTGGCCCAAAAAGAAGGTGACGCAGCACCTAGAATAGCCTCTGGACAAAAATTATGAAGTGGCATCTTGTATATTTCGTCCAAGGCTTCATGCACTCATTATGGTGGCTTCAAAGTCCTGAAATCATCACTTGAAACTTTGTTCTTGTCTCCCTTGCGCATGCCATCAACTCCATGCTTGTTCTTGCTCCAATGATCATCCTTCTCCAAGCTAGGCCCTTCATTTGTAAGCAAAACAAATGTATCCAATTTAGGCAGCATCATATTCTCATGAACATTAGAATCATTACCAAGAAACGAAAGTACCTGATAATTCAATTGGCGTGCGCGAGCTCTAGTAATTGGTCCAGTATGTATAGCAGCAGGGGCTATGGGTGTAACAATGGTATTGATGTCCTCTTTTGATAATCTGCGCAAGATCAATCTGAAGCTCAACCTGGAGAAGCTGCTTGGGTTCTTTGTATCCCATCGCGGGATCGAAGCCAACCCTGACAAGATCAAGGCCATCGAGCAGATCCAAGTGCCAAGGACAGTTAAGGATGTGAGGCACTTGACAGGGTGTGTTGCCACACTAAGCAAGTTCATCTCCAAGTCTGCCGAGCGTGCCGTGCCGTTCTTCGAGATGTTGAAGAAGGCTAGCCATATGAAGTGGACCCTAGAAGCAGATGCAGCTTTGCAAGAGTTGAAGGCCTACTTGTCCTCTATGCCTACCTTGGTTGCTCCCAAACCCCAGGAGCCATTGTTGCTATACTTGGCGGCAACCAACCAGGTTGTCAGTGCGGCCTTGTTAGTGCAGCGGGAAGTGGATGAGGCAGAAAGTGAGCAGAGACCGGTAGAGTCAGAGAAGGATCAGGACAGCAATGAGCATGGCAACAAGAGCAACCCCAAGGACGCGGCAAGGAAGAAAGTGGTGCAACACCCAGTGTACTTCCTCAGCTCCCTGTTACAGGGGGCTAGATCGAGGTACTCTGGCATGCAGAAGGTGATCTTTGGTCTCATTATGGCCTCAAGGAAACTTCGTCACTACTTCCAAGCCCATGAGATCACGGTTGTTACTCATTTTCCGTTGCAAAGGATACTACGAAACCCTAAGGCTACCGGCAGAATAGTGGAGTATGTTTTGGAGTTATCCAGCTTGGGTTTGAAGTTTGAGAGCACATCAACTATTCAGAGCAGGGCATTGGTAGAGTTTATTGCAGAAGGGACGCCAACCCTAATGAGGAAGTGACAGAGATAGTTAACCCGGCAAGGAATCGCCCTAAGAATGGATTATGTATTTTGATGGTGCCTTTTCCCTGCAAGGTGCAGGATCTAGCGTGCTTCTTGTTGCCCCCTCCGGGGAGCACTGGAAGTACGTCGTCCAAATGAATTTTTCTCGGGAAGAGGCAACCAACAATATAGCTGAGTATGAAGGACTCCTTGCCGGGCTCAAGATTGCAGCTGAATTGGGAATTAAGAAGCTGATCATTTGAGGAGATTCACATCTTGTGGTGAGACAAGTCAACAAGGATTACCAAAATCCATTGATGGAGGCATACGTCAAGGAAGTGAGGACATTGGAGGAGCACTTTGACAGATTGCAAACAGAGCATGTACCCCATGGGGAAAACAGCATAACTGATCATTTGTCATAGGGTGTTGCGTAGAAGCTTCCTGTGGAACCAGGGACTATTGTTCTCCATCTCACTCAGCCCTCGGTATCCCCAGCAACAATGGCCTGGAAGAGGAGAAAGTTGTACTATGGTAAGCCTCCCCCGGTAGAGCCGTCCGCTCCCGGCGGAGACCCTGCCGGAAACAACTCCTCATATCCTGCTGGACCACCCCCTCCAACCAGGCCCATGGACCAGCGAACGAGGTTGGTGCTCCCGCAGTAGAGGAGGTGCCGCTAGTCCTCATTGTCGAGCCCCAAGCTCCAACTTGGGCAAGGCACATTGTAGGATCGAAAGTATGTCTAGAGGGGGGGTGATGTAGGGTGGAACCCTATTCGGCCGATCTTTCACGAAAGGAGCGGATCCCGCGAAGAACACGAAGAACACAAGGGGAAATCACAAAGGGAGACACAAGAGAAACACTCGAACCAACGAGATTAAGTCACACATGTGCTAGATCCTCGGAACACGAGAGGATATACAAGATTCACGATCACCAAAGGATGATATAAAGGGTAACTAGTTCTTCTCCGTGAGGAGGTCTTGATGGGGCCACCCAAGAGGGGGTCTTGAATCCAACATGGATCTTCTCCGTATAGGGGCCGCGGTCTCTCTCGTGGAGTAGATCTGTATGGATGAGCAAAGCTCTATTTTCACATATGAGCTAAACCATTGCTAACCCTAACTAGGAGGAGGGAGAGGTCTATCTATAGTCTTGGTGCAAATGGGGGGCAAAGTGAAGGGGTACATGGGACTCAGCCTGTAACTGGACACGGCCAGGGATCGGACGTCCGGAAGGCGCCGGTCGTCCGGAGGCTCGCGGTGGTCCGGACGTCCATAGATCTTTGGATTTCTATAGATTATGTTCTATTGCCGTGGCGCCGGTCGTCTGGTGGTGCTTGGTCCTCCGAGGCCTGGGGTGTGTCGGACGTTCGGTACTTGCCAGTCGTCCGGCCACTGTAGCTTCCATGGCTGGCCCTTCTGGCTGGCTGAGTGTCCTAGGCTTCGGACGTCCGGCGTTGTCCGGTCGTCCGGTGGCTGAAGACTTCGGGCAGCTTCTTCTCTTGGTCCTCGTACTTGGCGTCCTCGCTAGCTCGTCCGTTGGATGTGGTGGCTCCGTGGCTTTCCTCTAAGTACCTGATCATGCATAGCACACACATTGGAGGTATTAGCCATGTCTCACATGTAGAAAGTGAAGGTTCGGGGAGGAGCGAGTTCACCTTGTGTCCAATGGCGTATGTTCGAGGTCTCGTCATATGTATCCTTGGGGCTTGGAGAGTAGTCGGAGTGTACATGGGGATGAACGTGGGATGCTCTGCGTCATCTCCTCCCCCTTGGGAAAGATCCGACCTTGGATCATGATCCTCATCACCATGGAAATGGGTGTCGTGGACGAACTTGTAGTTGTTCGAAGTTGAAAACATGGCGCAATCCAAGTACTCCAAGGTGTCTCTGGAGTGATAGACATGCAAAAAGAGCAAACACAAGCGACACTCGGAAATACAATGGTTAGCGCACACAAAGTGTCCATCAAGGAAGTATAAGTCCGTGAGGCAAGATTGTTCATGACAAAGCACATGAAGCTTAACAAGATGATATAGAATGATATGCAAAGCATTCATGGGAGCAAAAGCACTCATTGTGCACACAAATGTGTTGTGAATATGATCAATGCAACCACAGTGCAAAATGATGTCATAGTGAGACGGTTTATCAATACCATGAATATGGCAATGGATACTCAATATGGTTATGTTATCATGCAATTGATGGTAGGCAATGTGATCATTATGTATGAATATGCCATCAAGGAAGATCACAATAAATTTGCTAGGAAAATGCACAAGCTCATATATCATGGATGACATGGGAATACATGATGCAACAAGGCAATCATAATGTGAGTCAATCCATGCATAGGGTGCAAACTTGTGGTGAGTATGATATGTCCATCGAGCATGACATGTGTGAGCACAATCAACAGATATGGAGGTGTTGGTCTACCATTGCTCGATGTCGTGGCATGAGTGGAGGTTCAAAGGTGCATCCAATAAGTCCGAGCACTCCTTAATGTGAAAGTCCATAGAGACACTCGTCAATGTCGCTCCTTCGTTCGCGAGATGTATCATGTAGACAACAAGAAGGAAACAACAATGAAAGAATGACCCATCCAATACGCGTATTGGAGGATGGCTCAAAGGGAAGGAGTTCACCTCATGAATGTTCCCGAAGATGTTGGAGTTGCACATCATGTATGCCTTCACATAACCAATATGTCTCATGACGGTAATGCCTTGTGAATCCTTCAAAACGAAAGAATATGACAAACACTCGGAAAAACAAATGAGGTCAGCGGAAGTGCAAAACCTATTTCATGTGGTAAGATACCCAACAAGTGTATGCATCATACTCATCATAAGAAAGGACAATGGAGCATTTCATAGTATGGAGGCATATGATGCGATTACAACCAAATACAATAGGCTCAATCAAGAATGCATCACAAGTAAAGTGTCAAAGTCTTCAAGATCAATAAGCATAGATGCAACAATTGGAGGAAATCGACAATGAACAAGATATATCATGTGAAAGGCATGAACATATATGTCATCAACCCAAGAAAGCGAGTAAGAGTGGAACATGGGTGATGCGACAAAGCAAGCAATCTTAGTGATCAACTCAAGCAAGCTAGTAGTGCGAAGATGCAACGTACTAGAAGGAATCATGTCAAACATGTCATGGGTGCAAATAGTGTGCATGAATAGTTCACATGACATAGCACAGGCATGAAAGCAAGATATGAGGAAAATATCATCAATGTATTGGCGAGAGACCATGTGTAAATAGCAATGGGACATCATGACTCTCCCAACACAAGAATCAACAATAGCATGAGGCACATGATAAACATGGCAATAGCAACAAGGATCTCCACCAAGCATGCAAATACACATGGGAGTAGTAGAATGGTGAATCATGGGTAAGTGCAAGCAAGGGTCACAATTGCATGGCAAAGGCATAGAAGCAAGCATAACATGCAAAGTGAACACGATAGTAGAATGGGCATAATGTAACAAGTGATATATAGCCCATAGCCGTGTGAGAGCCAAGTAGAAGAGATGCGCATAGTTCTTGCGCGAAGGGAATGGTGGTAAGGATAGTCCACGGGATCCCAAATCGTCATTGCTCTCAGGAGCTCGTTTCCTCAACTCATGAGATTGTGAGGTTGACAATTGATCATGAGTACCTACACAAAACAAAAGCGAAGGGAAAATCGTGTGTGCATGGTATATGTACACATCATCCATCATGATGCATACATGCATGTGTTGGTTAGCACAAAATAGCCAATGCTCAAATAAATGAGATGCGTGATATAGAAACATGTCATTCATCATGAGAGGTTTGTTGTTATGTATAGCATAATGGAGACTCAAATTGTGTAATGCATCATGACAAATATGTAGAGCATTGTTATTCATGGAATGCATATGGTGTACACTATCAGGGGAATCATGCAAAGTATGGAATGCATCAAAATCTCCTAATATGTATGAGGAAACTATGGGGGTCTCCTCATGAGCAATAGTGAAAAAATCACATGGAGAATATTGACAACATTCAAAACAATGCATATTTGGAACAATGCGATCATGGCATGGTATAGTAGATGAATGGCGCAAATCATGTAAAGGAAGCATGGCAATATCATCACATGAAAAACAAAAGCCGATGACCATCATCTCATCATCTATGCCATAAGTGCAAATGGGATTTATTTTAATGGGGCATGCATAGTTACTATGTTGAGATTGAAATGATGCAATATGGGAGATCTCACTCATAGCATATGACAAGTTCAATGGATTGTCAAACATGACGTGACCAATAGAATTTTCACATGATATCCTATGGAGCATAGCATCACGACTAGGCAACTCAACATGCTCATAATCATATTCATCATAAATTGGTAAGTCATGACATGAAGAAGTCGCACTAGCATGAAGCATGGGAATAGGTGGATCAAAATCATGCAATCAATCATTGTTAAGATAGTCCACTAGTGGGACAAGAGAAGCACCATCACCTAAGTTACCTTTGGAGCATCGCTCATGTGTTGTAGGTGAGGGGTCGAAGACCAAGTCATGGTCATCTTCATCTTGATGGAACCATGTGGGGGGTGCATCATCGTCCACCATGGCCATCGTCGTCGTTGGAGGTCTAGACTCGTCGAGGATAGGCATGTCGTCATGTAGGAGACCTAGCACTAAATAAGAAAACACACTCGGAGTAGAGGTTAAGTCGTTATAAATCATAGTATCCTCACATGCCGTGTCAACTACCTCACTCACTAAGTGTAGTGGCTCACTCACTCTCAATATGATGCTCTCACTCATATGGTTGGTGGAGTCACTCAAGTGGCTCTCAACCTCACATAGGATGTGTGGCATGCTCTCATGTGTGGGGCTAGTGGTGGTCACACTCATCCTCTCATAGGAAATGCACTCAATGTCACATATGGTGGAGTCACTCATATCACTCATGGTGTGGTGGCTCTCCTCACATGGCAATGGGGACATCTCGTCAAATATGTGTGTCGGTGAGATGTAGGTGCAAACGTCTCCATGCTCAATCATGTCGTAGTCGTAGCCATGGATGAAGGCCAAAGATGGCACATCATCACTCTCCTCCAAGACCAAAGATAAGGTCTCATGTGCGCTCACGTAGCTTGACTCGGAGTATGAGTCCAATATGGGCGCCGTCTTCGTGTTGTTGAAGAGGTTCATGCTCGTCACCGTGGTCGAAGGGAATGGCCCTTGCTCGACCTTCTTGTCACCGTCTTGTTGTAGGAGGCCCATATGATGTGGCACCTCGTAGCTCGTCCCCATGACCGAAGGGAATTTCCCATGCTCGACCATCTTTCTTGAGGGGCTTCCAAAGATGGAAGTGTCGCCCTCGCTCGTAGGTGGTCGCCTTGTTGTTGAAGATGTCGATGTAGGCAAACTCACGGGAAGTAGGCGAAGATGTCGTGCGTCCAAAGGCGAAGATGCCTTGAGAAAACTTGGCGAAGATGTTGAAGTGGTTGGTGTAGCTGTAGCTTCGTCTTGGTGGTGCTCGTCTCGCGGTCTTTTCTTTCACTCTTGAAGCTTGACCTTGGCGTGAAGTAGGGCTTGTTGGGACTTGTAGGTAGGCGCTTGTGGAGCATCTTCATGATGATGGTGGTGGTGTCGCACTTGAGCTCATAGTAGATGTCGTTCATCGTCGTCGTGCACATGATGCTTGGAGGTGACTTGCCCTTCATGACGATGTTGACGATGGTCGCCATGGAGATGTGGACGTGGACGACTTGCGCTTGCATCATTTTTGCGATTCGAAGACTTGTGACTTGAATGTCGCCGCCTTGAGGATGATGAAGGGGGAGAATGGTTGATCAACAAGGTATAAATCTCCTCCATCCTTGCATCTTGCTCCTCCTTTTGTGCGGAAAGCTTATTGTCAATGTAGTCCCTTTTCCTTGCTTCAGAGTGATGAATGTCGATGGAGAGGTTCTCGATGCGCTCTTGCAAGGTAGAATGTGCAGCTTTCGATGCTCGTTGTAGTTTGAAGATGGACGCTCTGGTGATGTAGTTGTTCATGCCGTCGTTGTTGTCGAAGACCGGAGATGAAATGCCTTGCCTATCCATCACAAGACTCGAGCAGTCATGAGTGGGAGAAAGAGAAGAACTATACCAAATGTACCTTGACCGATGTTGAAAATGGATCAGTGATCACTCAATGATGTAACAAGGAAATATCACAATTGGTACCGATCTCGTCAATTTCTCACACCTACACAAGTAAGGCTTATGGTGGAGCGCGGTGAGGATAGTGGCACAAAAATTTGATGCAAAATGTTAGCAAGAGTCAATAATGTTGAAAGAGATTCACAAATTCGCAAGAGAACAAGTAGACCAATAGCAATGAATGGCGCACTGAAACACGCACGGATAGATAAATGGGGTCGTGCAACCAAGGAATGAGCTCAAAATGTCGAATCCACGGAAAATTCTCGTGTTGCACAACTCAAGAGAGACGCTAGCATGATTGCTCTATAGGCGGATACGACACTTGTGCACAACCTATGATATGCAAAACGGATAAACTTTCTATCCCAAGTATTGTATATATGTATGATTCCCGATGTTTCTCAAGATGATCCAAGATAATTGGATATGACAATCTTATGCAATGTGGTATGATGCTATGGCACTTGCTTACAAGCTTCTTTGCTCTTTCCGTTTTGCTTAAAAGCTTATTCCTTTTTTTGATATGGCCACAATGTGAAATGCACAAACCAAGATAACAATTGTATATTACGGGAACAATCTTGTGACACAAGGGATGATATGATGATACCAAGATGATATGGTATATATGCAATGGAAGTATGGATCACTAATGTGCACAAGTAACGTTGCTAGCAATACTCAAAGGCTAGTCTCGATAGGCAAGTAACGCAAAATGGGCTAGGGGTTATCAATGCAATTGCAAGGGGAATATACAATGGTGTCATCGAGGTTACCGTCCTTGTGGATGATGAGTGGCGGTGTTCTTGATGTAGTTACCAAGATGATGGAGAATCGTCCCTAAGTAGCCGAAACACCTTAGGTAACAGAAAAACCACAACTCAAAATCTCAAGGACAAGAGTCAAATGGTGGTAGCAGAAAGCGGTGGTAGTTTTGCACTTGGAAATGCGGAAGTGGGATGATGGGTTATGCGAGTCGGAGTTGAAGGTCACCGTCCCTAAGTAGCCAAAACACCTTAGGAGACACAACTAACAACTGAAACAAAATTGGGTTAAGTTGGGGTGGCGGAAGTGTATGGCGGGCAAGCCTATGCAGAAGTGGTGGTGGTTGATGAATAAGCAATCGTCCCTAAGTAGCCGAAACACCTTAGGAAACTCGAATCGCTGCCCAAGTAACCACATATGCAATGAGAAACAAAAAGGGTTAGGTTGCGGAAGTCGGTGGTGGTGTAGCGGATGATGTGGTGGAAGCCCTAGGCAAAGATGCCAAAGTTGTCAAAAATTGATGGAGTTGGTGGTATTTTTGTGGGAAGAGGATGTCAATAGCTTCAAAACGAGCGAAAGAACTTCAAAATCGGAGTTTGGATGAATTAGTTATGGACAAAACAAAAATCAGCCGAAGTCTGAAACTACAGGTTACAGACGTCCGTAAATGGCCGGACGTCCGGTCGCCGGACGTCCGGTCGGGCTCGGGAATCCGTAAATTCTGTTCTGTTGGCTAGTTCCGGTCGTCCGGAAAGTTGCGGACGTCCGGTCGTTCGGGAGGCTCCGGACGTCCGTAAAAACGTCGGTCGTCCGGTGGGTCGGGGTCAACGCGAGATGCGAGTTTCGGGACGCGATTTTGGGCGGAAAATGGAGATTTTGGGGGCAACATCGAGGAGATTTCGTGGATGGAAAGTGGGGAAACTTGGGGAAATGCTAGATCCACTTGAAACCAAGCAAATCGATGGATCAAATCCAATAAAACATCATCAAGCCAACAAATCACAAAGAATATTGGGGCTATTTTTGGTGGGAATTTTTCGAATTAGGGAAGAACACAACAAAATCAAGCTAGAAAACAAAGAGGGGAGGCTCCGAAATCGTGATCAACGTGGCTCATGATACCAAGATGATGTAGGGTGGAACCCTATTCGGTCGATCTTTCACGAAAGGAGCGGATGCCGCGAAGAACACGAAGAACACAAGGGGAAAATCACAAAAGGGGGACACAAGAGAAACACTCAAACCAACGAGATTAGGTCACACATGTGCTAGATCCTTGAAACACGAGAGGAGATACAAGATTCACGATCAACAAAGAATGATACAGAGGGTAACCGGTTCTTCTCCGTGAGGAGGTCTTGATGGGGCCACCCAAGAGGGGGTCTTGAATCCAACATGGATCTTCTCCGTAGAGGGGCTGCGGTCTCTCTCGTGGAGTATATCCGTATGGATGAGCAAAGCTCTATCTCACATATGAGCTAAACCAATGCTAACCCTAACTAGGAGGAGGGAGAGGTCTATTTATAGTCTTAGTGCAAATGGGGGGCAACGTGAAGGGGTACATGGGCCTCAGCCCGTAACTGGACACAACCAGGGATCAGACGTCCGTAAGGCGCTGGTCGTCCGAAGGCTCGCGGGGGTCCGGACGCCCGTAGATCTTCGGATTTCCGTAGACTAGGTTCTGTTGCCGTGGCACCGGTCGTCCGGTGGTGCTCGGTCGTCCGGGACCTGGGGTGTGTCGGACGCCTGGTACTTGCTGGTCGTCCGACCACTGTAGCTTTCGTCGGCTGGCCCTTCTGGCTGGCTGAGCGTCCCAGGCTTCGGACGTCCGGCATTGTCCGGTCGTCCGGTGGCTGAAGACTTCGGGCAGCTTCTTTTCTTGGTCCTTGTACTCGGCGTCCTCGCTAGCTCGTCCATTGGATGTGGTGGCTCCGTGGCTTTCCTCTAAGTACCTGATCATGCATAGCACACACGTTGGAGCTAGTAGCCATGTCTCACATGTAGAAAGTGAAGGTTCGGGGAGGAGCGAGTTCACCTTGTGTCCAATGGCGTATGTTCGAGGTCTCGTCATATGTATCCTTGGGTCTTGGAGAGTAGTCGGATGCTCCACATCAGGGGGTGATTAGACTACTTGACCAAATAAAAATCTATCCTCTTCCCAATTTAAAGTGTTGACATATTTTAGCAACTTAGCACAAGTCAAGCAATCAACCTACACATGCAAGTCTAAGAGTATAGCAGCGGAATGTAAAGCATTTTCATATGAAGGTAAAGGGAGGAGTTTGGAGGGAGCAAACGCAATGTAGACACTGAGATTTTTGGCGTGGTTCCGATAGGTGGTGCTATCGTACATCCACGTTGATGGAGACTTCAACCCACGGAGGGTAACGGTTGCGCGAGTCCACGGAGGGCTCCACCCATGAAGGGTCCACTAAGAAGCAACCTTGTCTATCCCATCATGGCCATCGCCCACGAAGAACTTGCCTCACTAGGGTAGATCTTCACAAAGTAGGCGATCTCCTTGCCCTTACAAACTCCTTTGGTTCAACCCCACAATCTTGTCAGAGGCTCCCAAGTGACACCTAACCAATCTAGGAGACACCTCTCTCCAAAAGGTAATAGATGGTGTGTTGATGATGAACTCCTTGCTCTTGTGCTTCAAATGATAGTCTCCCCAACACTCAACTCTCTCTCACAGATTTGGATTTGGTGGAAAGAAGATTTGAGTGGAAAGCAACTTGGGGAAGGCTAGAGATCAAGATTCATGTGGATGGAATGGAATATCTTGGTCTCAACACATGAGTAGGTGGTTCTCTCTCAGAAAATGTATGCTGGCAGTATAGGCCCATTCTGATGGCTCTCTCTACGAATGAAGAGTGGGTGGAGGGGTATTTATAGCCTCCACACAAAATCTAACAGTTACACACAATTTACAAACTCGGTGGGACCGAATCATGAAACTCGGTCGGACCGATTTAGTTCAAAATGTGAACGTTAGGATTTTCGGTGGGACCGATTTCATTAGGTTTAGGGCATAACGTAATCTCAGTGAGACCAATCACATAAAATCGGTAGGACCAATTTCTGTAATTGGCAAACAGAGAGTTGGCCAGGCAAACTCGATGGGACTGAATCACTCATTTCGGTGAGACTGAAACGTTACGAAAGGGAAATGGAGAGTTTGCATTGCGAACTCGGTGGGACCGATTGCTCATTTTGGTTGGACCAAAACATTACGAAGGGAAACAGAGATTTTGCAATCCCATCTCGGTGAGACCGAGATCCCTATCGGTGAGACCGAAGTGACTAGGGTTTCTGGCAGAGGGTATGTCAAATGAACTCGGTGGCGCCGGATAGATCAAATTGGTAGGGCCGAGTTTGACTTTTGGTTTGGGACATATGTGGATGTGAGAAAGTGGTTGAGGGCTTTTGGAGCATATCACCAAGCATTTTGAGCAAGCAAGCCATTAAGCAACACCTCATCCCCTTTTAATAGTATTGACTTTTCCTATGGACTCAATGTGATCTTGGATCACTAAAATGAAAATGTAGAGTCTTGAGCTTGAGGCAATATGAGTCCTTAGCATTTTGAGGGGTCCACATTCCTAATCCATGCCATGCCAATCATTGAACTTTTTGAAAATGATCATCTTGAAATAGCATTAGTTCAATGAGCTATATGTTGTTAGTAATTACCAAAACCACCCGAGCATACTTGCACTTTGAATCTCCCCGTTTTTGGTAATTGATGGCAACATATAGATCAAAGCTTCGACAAATGATAATAAGATTTAAAATACATCGTCGCTTTGAGAAGTATGTGATAAGCAAGAGCTCCCCCTAAATTTGTGCATTATTTAAAATTTGCTTTTGAATGCAAATGCAAAATCGATTAGGATCATGTGTTCCTCTTGCATGTCACATACATCTTGGTGGAGCGCTCAAAATGATAGAAATCAAAAACATGCACTCATCACCAAGCAAAGTGAATGATCATATATGGGATATAAAAGATAATATAAGTAGAATATGATCAAACACATGATCATACGAGTATCTCTCACACAGACATAACGAGTACTAAATGAGCACACACAAAAGTATCAACCAAATAGCAAGAGAGACAAAGAAGCAAAAACACTCTCTCTCGAAGCCTATGATCTATACATTTCTCCCCCTTTGGCAACAAGTTACCAAAAAGTTTGAAAATGCATAGTGCTAGTGTCTCTCTAGGCTTGGTCTTCGGGAGGTGGTGTTGAGAGGACTCCAAGGATGAAAGTATCTGTAGACGTTGTTGGAGTTGGTGGAGTGGCAAATGGAGGTGGCACTGAACCTATTGCTGCTGGTGTTGAAGTAGTTGCTCTAGTGTCAGCCATGGGCACTGCAGCAGACATCTGACCTCTAGGCATTCTCTGAAAGGCATCTGTGGTAGCCTGCCCTTTCTTCTCCTGTGCTTCTTCCTGGAGCTGCTCAACGGCTGTCTGCATCTCTATCACTTTAAGGTCAAGATCATAGAACTTGGTCTCAATGATCCACTCTAAGCTCTCCTGATTCTGAGTCAGGGTGGCCAAGCCCTTCTCAATCCTCAAAGTTGCTTGAATTAGATAAGCAAGTTGATCTTGTTTTGACTTTAGAAATAATTGAGATGCCTCCTCAACACTTGGCATCTTTGCAGCTTTCTCATCCTTTGCCTTCTCTCTCTTTTATTTTGCTTGCACAGATGTGGGATCATCCTCATTCATCACAACAGTGTTGTCCTCAAATTCTGGTCTCAAAGTTAAATGCTCCTTGTCCAACAAATAAGTGCATTTGCCCATCTTGGAGTTGATGAGCACCTGAATATGTGGAGCATACCCACAAGATCTCTTCTGATTTGCAGCTGTCCTTTTGATTGTTTCAACAATCAGGCTCATGACCTTGAATTTATGAGGCACATCAAATATCTGCAGCAAGTTGATTGAATGGCCTCTGATCATCTTGTGATCTCCAGATTGGGGCAACAATGTATGCCTCAATATAGTGTTGATTGTAGCTACACCAGACAACAAGTAATGTATAGGTCCAAACCTATGTGTGTCCAATGCTTTGTCTGGGATCTCTTTGTACATATTTGCCATAGAGTTGTGGTCTTTCTTCTTCTTGGCATAGACATCCAAGTCATCTATATGTTCTTCAGGGGCATTTATCAACTTTGCCCACTCATCAACAGTTGCCCACTCAGACATCCATACAATTCTACCATCTGGATAAAATGAGCAGTGGAGTAGAATTGCATCATGAGATCATCATTCCATTTTCTCAGCTTCTGTCCCACAAACTTGTCAACACCACATGCTCTGAAGCTATGATGCACACCTGGAAAATGATCTTCATTCTCATCAATGTACTCCTAGTCAACCCACTTCGTGTCACAAACTATAGGCTTTTTGTCCAGCAGAATGGTTTCATAGAAATCTTGTTGCTCTTTGGTGTGGAACCTGTAGTCCCACAGCAGTCTTCCTTCTCATAGCATAAGGGTCACTTTGTCTCCAAAGTCTCAGACCTGAATCATTCCTGATGCTCATATCCTCTGCCACAAGATGGCTGTCATCATGATCTGGAATCTTTGGTTTAAGTTTCCTTAGCACTTGGGCTTCAGAATCTTCTTCTTCCATCCCAGGCACTGGGGCCTTGTTCTTCTCTGCAGCTGGAATGTTCCTAGTCCTCCTCTTGGGCTTTGAAGTCTTTTGAGCTTGAGCAGCAGCTTTGGGGGCAGTCTTGGGCTTAGAAGGGGCAGCCCTAGACTTAATAGCACCCCGATCATCTTTTGGGACTTGGGTGCTGGTGCAGCATCCTCTTCCTCTTCTTCATCTTTTGCTGGATCTCTGAACATAGATGACCTCCCAATGACTCTGGCAGTGGTCTTCTTAACCCTCTCCTTTCTCTTCTTGCCTTCACCAGCCTCATTTGGTTCAAGTGTGAACTCCATGGTTTCCTGAGTGGAGGCTCTGGCTTTTGACATAGGAATTCTTTTGGCAGGTGCTTTCTTGTGCAATCCAGGCTTTGTTGCAGCAGCAGTACCATATTCCTTCTTTAGGACTTTCTTCTTGGAGCTTACTTCTTCCTCAGTGGCCGCAAAGTCCTCATCCTCTGAGTCTGAGGTTTTCATCTTCCTTGTTCTGGTGGATGTGATAGAGGCAAAGGTGTCCCGTCTTTCGATGAGATGGTGGCTATCGTTTTGCAGGAAGTCGACTTTGACGATCTGACTACGAACGTGCAAGGACATCGCGCCTTAGCAATCACTAAACCAACTCCGAGAGGTTATTGACCACACCGGAGCACGATCAACCTGACCACGAAGGTCTGTTTCCTCAAGGCAAACGAAGAACAAGCAAGAAACTAAGATTGCAATCTGGATATTGAGAATATAAGAGGAAAGCTTTATTGATCAAGGTGGGGTTCTGTGACGGCTTTGTCTGGTCGTTGAACACAAACGAAGTACGCGAAGTTGCAGCTATGGCGAACTTTTAATCTAAACAAAACCCAAAGTCTAAACGATGCCCTAAGTGATGTATATATGGAGGAAGAGGGGGGAATTTCATGGCCCTTGGAGGAGGGGTAGGGAACCAACCCTTGCTCTTGTTTCCCACACATACGGACTGTAAAAATAGCCTATATTCAAGTATTTCGATATTACATGGGCCTGGCCCAATAAAAAGGTGACGTAGCACCTAGAATAGCCTCTGGACGAATATTATGAAGTGGCATCTTGTATATTTCATCCAAGGCTTCATGCACTCATTACGGTGGCTTCAAAGTCCTGAAATCATCACTTGAAACTCCGTTCTTGTTTCCCTTGCGCATGCCATCAACTCCATGCTTGTTCTTGCTCCAATGTCCATCCTTCTCCAAGCTAGGCCCTTCATTTTTAAGCAAAACAAATGTATCCAATTTAGGCAGCATCATATTCTCATGAACATTAGAATCATTACCAAGAAACGAAGTACCTGGTAATTTAATTGGCGTGCGCGAGCTCTAGTAATCGGTCCAGTATGTATAGCAACAAGGGTTGTGGGTGTAACAATGATATTGATGTCCTCATCATCCTCCCCTTCTTGAAATGAAGTCGTCCTCGGCGGAAGCTCACCTTCCTCACCCAAATAAGGTTTCAAATCTGCAATGTTAAAAGTGGGACTAACCGCAAAATCTACAGGTAGCTTAAGTTTATATGCACTATCATTTATTTTCTCTAACACCTTAAAAGGACCATCACCACATGGCATTAGCTTTTGCACAAATCGGGAAATCTATCCTTACGCAAATGTAACCGAACAAGATCTCCAGGTGCAAACACAATATGTTGTCTACCCCTATCTCCAGCAAGTTTATACTTTGCATTCATACGATCAATGTTTTCCTTATTTAACTCATGCATTTTAAGATCAATTATGCACGTTGTTTAGCATCAAAATTAACCTTCATCAAAGATGGAAGAGGCAACAAATCAATAGGTGCACGAGGTAGGAAACCATACACAATTTCAAAAGGGCACATCTTAGTAGTAGAATGCAATGAACTATTATAAGAAAATTCAATATGAGGCAAGCATTCTTCCCACCTTTTCTTATTATTCTTCAAAACAACCCTAAGCATGGTAGACAATGTTCCATTTACTACTTTAGTTTGTCCATCAGTTTGGGGGTGGCAAGTAGTACTAAAAAGTAGTTTAGTCCCCAACTTAGCCCATAAACATCTCCAAAAGTGGCTAAGAAATTTAGTATCACGATCTGAAACAATAGTATTTGGCACACCATGCAAGCGAATAATTTCACGAAAGAACAAATCGGCAACATTAACAACATCATCGCTTTTTATGACATGGTATAAAGTGTGCCATTTTGGAGAATCTATCCACAACAACAAATATGCTATGCCTCCCCTTCTTTGTTCGAGGTAAACCAAAAACAAAGTCCATAGATATATCCTCCCAAGGAACACTAGGTACATGCAAAGGCATATATAAACCATGAGGATTGACATCTAGTGCATCGAGCAACAAAACGCTCAACATCCCGTCTCATCTTTGGCCAAAATAAATGTGTAGAAAGTACGTCCTCCGTCTTCTTCACGCCAAAGTGTCCCATTAGTCCTCCTCCATGCGCCTCCTGCAACAACAAAAGACAAATGGAGCTAGCTGGAATGCATAGCTTGTTAGCACGGAACACAAATCCATCATTAACGACGAACTAGTTCCACGTTCTTCCTTCTTTACAATTCTGCATTACATCTTTCAAATCCGCATCATGCACATATTGATCTTTGATGGTCTCCAAACCAAATATTTTGAAGTCAAGTTGTTAAAGCATAGTATAGTGAAGAGACAATGCATCAACACTAACATTCTCTTTACCCTTCTTGTGTTTAATAACATAAGGGAAAGTCTCAATGAATTCAACCCATTTAGCATGTCTACGATTCAGTTTAGCTTGACTTCTAATATGTTTCAAATATTCATGATCATAATGTATACCAAATTCTTTGGGCCATAAATAATGTTGCCATGTCTCTAAAGTCCAAACAAGAGCATATAATTATTTATCATAAGTAGACTAATTCAGACTAGGCCCACACAATTTTTCAGAAAAGTATGCAAGAGGTTTGCCATCTTGTAATAACACACCTCCTAATCCAATTCTACTAGCATCACATTCAAGCTCAAAAGTCTTATTGAAATCAGGAAGTTGGAGTAAAGGAGCATGTGTCGACTTATCTTTCCACACCGTGAAGGCTTCATCCTGTGCGGTACCCCAAACAAAAGACACATCCTTCTTTGTAAGCTCATTGAGAGGTGCAACAATGGTGCTGAAATCTCTCACAAAACGCCTATAGAATCCAGCGACGCCAAGAAAACTCCACACTTGTGTGACCGTTTTGGGCTGCGGCCAACTCTCAATATCTTCAATCTTGGCTTTGTCAACTTCAATTCCCTGTGGAGTAACAACATAGCCAAGAAAAGATACTCGGTCGGTGCAAAAGGTGCACTTCCCAAGGTTACCAAACAAACGTGCATCACGGAGAGCAATTAAAACAACATGTAAATGTTCCAAATGTTCTCCCAAAGATTTGCTACAAATCAATATATCATCAAAATAGACTA
Organism: Aegilops umbellulata; assembly: GCA_032464435.1. Lineage (NCBI taxonomy): Eukaryota > Viridiplantae > Streptophyta > Magnoliopsida > Poales > Poaceae > Aegilops > Aegilops umbellulata. The sequence goes on from CP136059.1 coordinate 79,046,429, forward strand.
CCACAAATCGTCCAATGAAGCACATAAAACTTCATTCATTAGTCTCATGAAAGTACTAGGTGCATTAGTTAACCCAAAAGGCATGACTAACCACTCATATAAACCAAACTTAATTTTAAATGTTGTTGTCCATTCATCTCCCAATTTCATACGAATTTGATGGTATCCACTATGCAAATCAACTTTGGAGAATATTTTAGAGCCACTCAATTCATCAAGCATATCATCTAGCCTAAGAATAGGATGACAATAACAAATAGTAATATTATTAATGCCTCTACAATCAACACACAGACGCGACGTACCATCCTTTTTAGGAACTAGTATAATAGGAACAACACAAGGACTAAGAGATTCCCGTATATAACCTTTGTCGAGCAGCTCCGGTACTTGACGCATAATCTCCTTCGTCTCCTCTGGATTGGTACGGTATGGTGCACGGTTTGGTAATGATGCACCGGGAATTAAGTCTATTTGAGGATCAATCCCTCGAATAGGTGGTAATCCCGGTGGCACGTCTTATGGAAAGACGTCAGCGAACCCCTGCAAAATGTTAGTGACAGCAGGGGGCAAAGAGGAAGGCATGTCCTCGAATGAAAATAATGCCTCTTTGCAGACAAAAGCATAGCAAACAGATTTGCTGAAATCTAGCTCATCAATATCAGATTTTGCGGCAAGTAAACATGCACTTTTCAATTTAAATCTAGAAGCAACACTAGATGGTTTATTATTAGGTTTCATTTGTTGCTCAAATTCTTTTGCCACAATCTGATTTTCACTCTTATTTTTCTCCTTTTTTGCTTTATTAGCTCTATTAATATCATCTTTCAAAATGGAATCAGGAGTCATAGGAAGCAAAGTAATATTTTTATCCTTATGAACAAGAGTATACTGATTGTTTCTACCATGGTGTATAGAATTTTTATCAAATTGCCATGGTCTACCAAGTAATAAGGAACATGCTTGCATAGGTACCACATCACAATAAACATAATCAGCATATGTCGAGATACTAAAATGCACACGAACAGTACGTGTTACCTTAACCTTGCAGCTATTCTTGAACCATTGGATGTAGTAAGGTTGTGGATGTGGTCTTGTGGTGAGAGATAGCTTCTCCACCATATCCATGCTAGCCAAATTATTGCAGCTCCCTCCATCTATGATGACGCGAACATAACTTTCCTTCACAACTCCCTTTGTATGGAACAAATTATGCCTCTGATTTTGCTCAGCTTGTGTGACCTGCACACTCAAAACACGTTGAGCAACTAAACATTCATACCCGTCAGCATCTTCAGGACCCATGTATTGGTCTCCTAATCAGAATCATATCCACCATGTTCTTCACGTGTAATAAGAGCCAAAGTCTCCTCATCATAGTCACTAGCGGACTCATACCCACCATCCTTAGTAGCAATCATCACATGCTGAGATTTGCATTTTCTCGCATAATGACCGCTTGCCTTACAATGGCGACAAATAATATCACTTGTGTGCCCTCTTGATGCCATGGAAGAAGAAGAGCTTTGTGCAGGCCCGACAGGTGTGCTCTTGGCAGATAGTGGTGGTTGTGCCTGCTTTCTTGTATCACGGCTGGAGGTGGCACCTGATGGAGGTGATGGTGCAGTGGAAGTAGAGGATGCACATGGTGTCCATGATGAAGGTCGACATGCAGAAAAGTTAGTTCGCGCCAATGCTTGTTGATCCAACACTTCACGTTCTGCTTTACAAGCAAGATGGAATAAGCGAGTGATATTATTATACTCCTTATATTCTAGAATGGTTTGAATCTCTCTATTTAATCCACCCATAAAACATGCAAGCATAGCTTCATTATCCTCAACAATACCACATCTAATCATGCCAGTTTGTAATTCCCGATAATATTCCTCTATAGAATTTTTTCCTTGTCTTAAACGCTGCAATTTTTGAAGTAATTCACGTTGATAATATGGTGAAACCCAACGAGTACACATTGCAGTTTTTAAAGGAGCCCAAGTAGTTGGAATATTATTCGAATATAATCTACGATGTTCAGACCACCACACACAAGCAAAACTAGTGAAAGCACAAAGTGAGCAGCAACACGTCTCTCCTCTGGATATTCTAAACATGTAAAACATTGTTCGGTTTCTAACTCCCAAGTAAGATCGTTTGTGATCCACATCGTCATGAAGGGCAAGACACCTCCAAGCATCATGTGAACGGCGATGACGAACGACATCTACAACGAGCTCAAGTGCGACAATGAAACCATCATCGTGAAGATGCTCCACTAGTGCAAACGTACAAGTCCCAACAAGCTCTACTTCACGCCAAGTCCAAGATTCATGAGCAAAAGAGAAGACCGCAAGACAAGCACCACCAAGATGGAGCTACGGCTACTACCAACACCACTTCGGCATCTTCGCCAAGTGCTATCAAGGCATCTTCGCCTTTGGACGTACGACATCTTTGCCTACTTCCCACGAGTACGCCTACGATGAATTCCTCAAGTCCAAGGCGACCACCTACGAGCGAGGGCGACACTTCCATCTTCGGAAGCCCCTCAAGGAAGATGGTCGAGCATGGGAAATTCCCTTCGGTCATGGACACGAGCTACGAGGTGCGACATCATATGGGCCTCGAACAACAAGACGGTCGAGCTAGGGCCATCCCCTTCGACCATGGCGACGAGCATGAACCTCTTCAACAACATTAATATGACGCCCATATTGGACTCATACTCCGAGTCAAGCTATGATACCGCACATGGAGACATTTGTATCAACATATCTTTGACACCCACATATGAAGTGATGCCCCAATTCCCATGTGAGGAGAGCCACCCCACCATGAGTGATATCAGTGACTCCACCATATGTGACATTGAGTGCGTTCTCTATGAGAGGATGAGTGTGACCACCACTAGCCCCACACATGAGAGCATGCCACACACCCTATGTGAGGTTGAGAGCCCTTTGAGTGACTCCACCAACCATACGAGTGAGAGCATCCAAGAGGGAGTGAGTGAGCCACAACACTTAGTGAGTGAGGTAGTTGACACGGCATGTGAGGCCACTATGATTTCTAACAACTTAACGTCTACTCCAAGTGTGTTTTCTTTGGTGCTAGGTCTCCTACATGACGACATGCCTATCCTCGATGAGTCCATACCTCCAATGGAGAGGACGATGGCCATGGTGGACGATGATGCACCCCCCACATGGTTTCATCAAGATGAAGATGACAACAACTTAGTCTTCGACACCTCACCTAGAACACATGAGCTATGCTCCAAAGGTAACATAGGTGATGGTGCTTCAATTGTCCCTCTGGTGGACTATCTTACCAATGATTGCTTGCATGATGTTGATCCACCTATTCCCATGCTTCATGCTAGTGCGACTTCCTCATGTCATGACTTACTAATTTATGATGAATATGATGATGAGCATGTTGAGTTGCCTAGTTGTGATGCAATGCTCCATAGGATATCATGTGAAAATTCTATTGGTCACTTCATGTTTGACAATCCATTGAACTTGTCATATGCTATGAGTGAGATCTCCCATATTGCTTCATTTCAATCTCAACATAGTAACTATGCATGTCCCATTAAAATAAATCCCATTTGCACTTATGGCATAGATGATGAGATGCTGGTCATTGGCTTTTGTTTTTTATGTGATGATATTTCTATGCTTCCTTTACTTGATTTGCGCAATTCATCTACTATACCATGCCATTATCACATTGTTCCAAATATGCTTTGTTTTGGATGTTGTCAATATTCTCCATGTGATGTTTCTACAAATGCTCATGAGGAGACCCCCATAGTTTCCTCATACATATTAGGAGATCTTGATGCATTCCGTACTTTGCATGATTCCCATAATTGCGTGCACCATATGCATTCCATGAATAACAATGCTCTACATATTTCTCATGATGAATTACATAATTTGAGTCTCCGTTATGCTATACATAATAACAAACCTCTCATGATGGATGACATGTTTCTATATCACGCATCTCATTTATTTGAGCATTGGATATTTTGTGCTAACCGACACATGCACGTATGCACCATGATGGATGATGTGTACATCTACCATGCACACACAATTTTTCCTTTGCCTTTGTTTTTTGTAGGTACTCACGGATACTTGTCAACCTCTCAATCCCAAGAGTTGACGAAACGAGAACTTGAGAGCAACGATGATTTGGGATCATGTGGATTGTCCTTACCACCGTTCTCTTAGCACAAGGACTACGCGCATCTCTTTTACTTGTCTCTCACACGGCTGTGGGCTATTTACCACATGTCACCTTATGCCCATTCTATCATGTTCACTTTGCATGTTAAGCTTGCTTCTATGCCTTTGCCATGCAATTGTGACCCTTGCTTGCATTTACCCATGATACACCATTATACTACTTCTATGTGTATTTCTTCGCACTACTAGCTTGCTTGACTTGATCACTATGATTGCTTGCTTTTTCGCATCACCCATGTTCCATTATTACTCGCTTTCTTGTGTTGATGACATATATGTTCATGCCTTTCACTTGATTTTTCTTGATCATTGTCCCTTATGTCCATTAGTTGCATCTCTCATATCACCTTGTATTGAGTGCCAACTTGCTATGCTTATTGATCGTGGAGACTTGGACATATTACTTGTGAAGAATGCTTGCTTACTTGAGCCTATTGTCTTTGGTTGTAGTTGCATCAATGCTTTCATACCATACCACACCTTGTTCTTTCTTATGATAAGAAGGATGAGAACACTTGTTAGGTATCTTACCACTCGAATGATAGGTGTTACATTTGCACTAACCTCATCTGTTTTTCCGAGTGTTTGTCATGTTCTTTCATTTTGAGGAATTCACAAGGTGGTGCCATTGCGAGACATATTGGTTATGTGAAGGCGTACATGATGTGCGACGCCACCATTTTCGAGAAACTACTAAAGGTGAACTCTTGCCCTTTGAGCCCTCTTCACATAGGCATATTGGATGGGCCGTACTTTCATTGTTGTTTCCTTCTTCTTGTCTACATGATACATATATTGGATGGAGGACCGACATTGGAGATGGACCCTATGGACCTTCAAGTTGAGGAGCGCCCGGACTTAGTGGATGCACCACTGGACCAACACTTCTACCACGACATCGAGCTATGGTACAACACCACCCATAACAAATTTGCATCCTATGCACGGATTGACTCACATTATGATTGCCTTGTTGCATCTTCTATTTCGATGTCATCCATAATATATGAGCTTGTGCACTTCCTTAGCAAATTTGTTGTGATCTTTCTTGATGGCATATTCATACATCATAATCATATTTACTACCATCAATTGAATGATAACTTATTCATATTGAGCATCCATTGCCATATTCATGCTATTGATAAACCGTCTCACTATGACATCATTTTGCATCGTGGTTGCATTGATCATATTCACAACACATTTGTGTTCAAAATGAATTCTTTTGTTCCCATGAACGCTTTGCATATCATTCTATACCATCTTGATAAGCTTCATGCGCTTTGTCACGAACAATCTTGCCGAACGACCTCATACTTACTTGCAGGACACTTTGTGTGCGCTAACCATTGTATTTCTGAGTGTCGTTTGTGTTTGCTCTTTTTGCATGTATACCACTCCGGCGACACCTTGGAGTACTTGGAATGCGCAATGTCTTCAACTCCTTCCAACTACAAGTTCGTCCACGACTACCGTTTCTGTTGGGAATATTACTACTGGGCATAAACCGAACGTTTTGGTCTGGTTTAGCTTTATCAGTAGCTCAAGAGTATTAAAGCCCAAGAAGATAGGTGAGGGCCTGAGGCCCGTAGTCGGTTCAAGACTTGTAGCCGTAAACCGGCGTATGTGTGTAAACTTGTATTGTAAGGTAGGAATAAGGAGAAGCCAACCCGGTTACGAATATGAACCGGTGTGGGACTCTGTGAACCGACGGGCGTCACCCGTGTATATAAGGGGACGACCCGGCGGCGGTTCAGGACAACAGACAACAACTCGAGGTTTAGGCGAAGCTTATTTGCTCCCTAAGCCCTCGAAACCCCATCAATTCCATCACAGATAGACGTAGGCTTTTACCTTCATTGAAGGGGCTGAACTAGTATAAACCCTTTTGCGTCCCTGTGTCCACTTTAACCCCTTCAAGCTAACCCGTCGCGATGGCTCCACGACTAAGTCCTTTCTCTAGGACATCTGCCATGACAAAACCACGACAGTTGGCGCCCACCCACGACGGTTTCAAGTTCTTGGAGGGTCGTTTTGAAGGACTCGAGGGCTACGATGTGGGCCGGATGACTAAGAGTCGTCGCGGCAAGCTCTACATCGATGATGCAGGCTGGGGCCCCGAGGCCGGCTCAATTGAGTACGGGTACCGGGTCCCCTTTGGTGGCATACACGTTTTCATCGGCAAGATCGGTGAACCGGGCCCTAAGCCGGACATCTGCACTGACCTCGTCGAGACGGCTCAGCGTGCGCGATCTGCCTAGGTTAAACCGGCCGTGAAACGTGCCTTCGTGGGAGTCATCCATGGAGGAAGCTATGAGGACGGATCGGAATCTGGTGGCGAGACCGTCGTTTACTCTGGTGACGAGTCATCAACCGGAGAAACCGAATCTCTGTATCAGCTACAAGATGGCCGGATTGGGGGCTGTTCCGATGGCGACAGTATTCCGGACCCCTCTGATTTGCCCAACCGGGTTGGAATATTCATGGCCGGTACACAAGCTGCACTTCATTCTTCGATCGCTGCGGCAATGACCTCCGATTTAGTAGCGGCGATGGCTGCCGGGGCAGGAGGCTCTGTGCGCCCGCCGGCTCAAGTTTTATCAGATCTGTTTGATGCGTTGGCCGCGCTTATGGCGGAAGCTAACCCGACGGATCAGGACGTCCATAATGCGGAGATCCCAAAGGTGAGGGAGCAGATTACTCAGGCCAAGGCGGACCTGGCGGCTGAAAATACCAGGATGGCTGCGGAACGGGCCGCTTTAGATGCACAAGCTTACAGGCTCATGTTGGACCAGAGCGCGTCGCATGAAGTCATGAAGAGGAAGTACCGATCCCGTTTACCTTCGGTTTTCGAGGCCAGAGACCTTTTCAACACCCCAGGAGCAGGAGCCAGTAACCCGCCGGTGGTAAACCGGGCGGAAGCTCCTGGGACCGGCATGCCGGTTCAACCCCGTTTGATGGATCTGCCTCGTCATAACATTGTTGTGCCTCAGGCTGCTCCAACACCTCCGGGTCACTACTCCAACCTGATGGACAATCTTGTTGCAGCTGCTGCACGACTGGAGGCCATTCCAATTGAAGGTGACTCTCCACAGGTGGTGGAAACGCGCCGGGTCAAGGAGCTTCTTAGGACAGCTTTGGTCCAACAGGAAGCATACTCGTACAGCCGCGACCGGATCCACTCCACCCCTCGTCCAAGCCGGAGCTATAGCAGACACCTAGATGAACCGGCTGTATCAAGTAATGAACGACGCGGAGCTCCCCGCGGCAACAACTCGTCGGATGGTGCTGATAATGCTCAAGAAGTGGTGGACCGGGCCCGAGCACGCAGGGAGGCCGAGTTAGCAGCGCAGTATCAGGCTCGTCAGCTCACGCCAGTTCGTCCAACAATCTTGGTCGAATCTGGGGTTACCTCTAGTGCTTTGGGAGTGCCTTGCCTTGTCCCCGCTTTACGCAACGTGCACCTGCCCAAGGATTTCAAGGGTCCGCGCAAGGTACCAAATTACACGGTGGATCAACCCCCAGAGACTTGGGTGGAAAGCTACGAGATGGCCATGGAGATGCTTGATGTAGATGATGCGGCATGTGCAAAGTACTTCACCATGATGCTTGAAGGAACGGCCCGTACTTGGTTAAAAAGCTTACCGCCCAATTCTATCAGTTCATGGGCCCAGTTACGAGCCCGGTTTATCAGTAATTTCAAGGATACATGTAAGCAGCCTATGTCGATAGTAGACTTGGCTGCCTGTGTCCAGGAGGAAGGAGAATCAACGACTCATTGGGTGCGCCGGGTCTCACAAGTGTTGCATTCGTCAGACCGTATCAACGCTGACACTGCGGTCATAACCCTAGAAGGCAACTGTCGGTTTGGGCCCCTAAAGCTGAAGTTGGGACGGATGAAGTGCCATTGCACTGACATGGGGACCCTTATGGCTGCTTTAGTGAAGTATGCTGATTCCGATAGTACCAAGGATCCCGAGTCTGATGATGACAAGGCAGGGAAGGGAAAGAAGAACATCAGCTCCAAAGGTCAGCAGCATCACTCGGCAGGCAATGGTTGCGGTGGCAAGCATAAAGCGGATGGCCACATGGACTTTGTGGCTAATACTAACGTGCAGGACAAGGGCCAGCGACGCAAGGGTAAACCGCCGAATCACAATGGAGCACCTAACCCTAACTCGGACCGCCTAAATTATCTATTGAATTAGCCCTGTCCAAAGCACGGGACGAAGGAGATGCCAGCAAACCACCTTTGGAAGGATTGCTACATTATGCAGGAGTTCAAGAATTCTAATGCTTTCCGGTATGACCACGGCTCCGGCGGTGGCTCTGGATCCGGCCCGGGTTACGGTGGAGGAAATTCCGGTTCAGGATTTAGTGGTAATCCGGGCGGACATAACAATCAAAATAATCAGAATAACCAGGGTGGTTACAACCAGCAGCAACAACAATCGGGTTACCAGAGCAACCCAAAGCAGTTGAATAGTGGGCAGTACCATGTCTTCACCACTAGCTTGGGCAAGCGGTACAGGAAGGTTCAGAAGCGGGCAGTTAACTCTGTTGAACCGGCCGTGCCCCGTTATCTACGTTGGTCTGAACAGCCAATCATATGGAGCAGAGAGGATCATCCTCCCCGGGTTGACAATCCGGGTCAGTTGGCTTTAGTAGTGGCTCCTCAGGTGGGAGGTTACAAGTTCACCAAGGTGCTCATGGATGGAGGGAGCAGCATCAATATCTTGTACTATGAGACCTTCCGTCGTGTGGGACTAACAGATAAAATCTCAAACCATCCAATACGGTGTTCCATGGTGTGGTACCTGGCAAGTCAGCATATCCTGTTGGCAAGATAGCTCTAGAAGTGGCTTTTGGAGATGATCATGATTCCAGGTCGGAGACACTGACGTTCGAAGTGGTGAAAATCCAAAGTCCATATCACGCCCTGTTTGGGCGACCGACCTACGCCAAGTTCATGGCACGGCCCTGTTTTGTGTATTTGCAGCTCAAGATGCCGGGTCACAAGGAGACAATAACGGCTCACGGAAGCCGTAGAGTCGCTTTGGAGTGCGAGGAAGGAGATGCGGCATACGCATACTCGGTTTGTGCCACCGAGGAGCTGAAATTTTATAAGGACAATGTTGATCCGGCAGATATGACTCCGTTGAAGAAGCCAACTACAGAGCATGATCCGGCCCTGAAATTCAAATCCGCAGCTGAAACTAAGCTTGTTGACTTCGTATCTGGCGATTCGTCCAAGCAGTTCAGCATCAGCGCCAATTTGGATCCGAAATAGGAAAGCGCGCTCATCGAGTTCATCCGTGAGAATCGGGACATTTTTGCATGGAAGCCCTCTGACATGCCAGGTGTACCGAGGCAACTCGCTGAGCACACTCTTAATGTGGATCCTAAATACAAACCGGTGAAATAGTTCCTCCGCCGGTTTAACGAAGAAAGACGCAAGGCTATTGGAGAAGAGGTAGCCAGGCTCTTAGCAACTGGTTTTATTATTGAAGTTTTCCATCCTGAGTGGCTTGCTAATCCGGTGCTGGTCCTTAAGAAAAATGGCACCTGGCGCATGTGTGTGGATTACACAGATCTTAATAAGGCTTGTCCAGCAGATCCTTTTGCCCTCCCCCGTATTGATCAAATTATTGATGCTACGGCAGGTTGTGAGCGTTTGAGTTTTTTGGACGCATATTCTGGCTATCATCAGATCAAAATGGCAGTTATGGACCAGGAGAAGACGGCGTTCATAACTCCTTTTGGAGCCTTCTGCTATGTATTTATGCCCTTTGGGCTCAAGAGTGCTCAGGCAACTTATCAACGGTGTGTACAGAATTGCCTTCACAAGCAGATTGGCTGTAATGTACATGCTTATGTGGATGTTATCGTGGTTAAGTCAAAGGAGAAGGAGACTCTGGTTGACGATTTGAAGGAAACCTTTGATAACCTGAGGACGTACAAGATGATGCTCAATCCGGCCAAGTGTGTATTTGGTGTACCGGCAGGCAAGTTATTGGGTTTTCTGGTGTCCAACAGGGGAATCGAAGCTAATCCGGAGAAGATCATAGCCATCACCTCCCTGGCTAAACCAAAGTGTATCAATGATGTTCAATGCTTGGCAGGCCGGATTGCTGCGTTGAGCCGGTTCATCAGCCGCCTTGGTGAGAAGGCAATCCCTTTGTATGAGATGTTGAAGAAAACGGATCAGTTCATCTGGAGTTATGCTGCTGATGAGGCATTTGAGGACTTAAAGCGGCAATTGGCCAATCCGCCCGTGCTTGCTGCTCCCGTTGACAAGGAGCCGTTGCTGCTATATGTTGCTGCTAATGCTCGGGCGGTCAGTGTGGCTATTGTAGTGGAGCGAAAAGAGGCAGGCAAGGAGCATCCGGTTCAACGCCCGGTTTATTATATCAACGAGGTACTTATTGAGTCCAAGCAAAGGTATCCGCATTGGCAGAAGCTGGTATATGGACTTTTTATGGCAAGTCGGAAACTTAAGAAGTACTTTCAAGGGCACCCCATTACGGTGGTCAGTTCTGCTCCCTTGGGCGACATCATCCAGAATCGGGAAGCGACTGGCCGGATTGCCAAATGGGTTATAGAGCTCGGGCCGCACGGGTTGAAGTACGTGCCTCGGACGGCGGTGAAATCTCAAGCACTTGTTGATTTCATCAATGATTGGACGGAACTGCAAGCACCTGAAGAAAAGCCGGATCACACATATTGGACCATCCATTTTGATGGATCCAGGCAATTGGAAGGCTCGGGGGCTGGAGTCGTATTAACTTCCCCACGAGGTGATAAGTTTTGTTACGTTCTCCCATTAATGTTCCATTGTACTAACAATGCAGCTGAGTATGAAGCCTTGCTCCATGGTCTCCGGATGGCTAAGGAGATGAATCTAAGTAGAGTTAAGTGCTTCGGTGACTCGGACCTCGTGGCTCAACAAGTGTCTGGCACTTGGGATTCCAAGGACCCACTCATGGCAGCATATCGTCGTGAGGTGGATATCGTGGCAGGTCACTTTAAAGGCTATCAGGTGGACCACGTGGACCGACGGAAGAATGAAGCGGCGGACGCTTTAAGCCGGCTAGGCTCTCAGCGCAAACCGGTTCCACCCAATGTTTTCCTCGATGTGCTGCACAACCCGTCGGTCAAACTCCCTGGTGAAGCGGATTTGGCTATTCCTGATCCGGAGGCTCAGTTGGTGGCAGCTCTTCATGTCATTCTGGATTGGACGCTCCCTTATCTTGCGTACATGAACCGGGGCGAGTTACCAGAGGATGAGACTCTGTCTCAAAAGATAATCCGGCGATCCAAGTCCATGACTATTGTCAATGGCGCGTTGCATCCAGTGTATCAAGGGCGTTTCAACGCTGTGTGTCCCCTGAAGAAGGCTGTGAAATTTTGCGTGAGATCTACGAAGGAGATTGTGGTCACCACGCCGGTTCAAAATCATTGGTGGCTAAAGCGTTCCGCCATGGCTTCTATTGGTTAACTGCTCATGCTGATGCGGAGGATCTGGTCAGGCGATGTGACGGTTGCCAAAAGTTTTCAAGACGTGCTCATGTGCCGGCTCAAGAATTGAGAATGTTTCCAATCACTTGGCCGTTTGCCACTTGGGGGCTTGATATGGTTGGGCCTTTCAAAAGGTCCAAGGACAAGCAGACCCATCTCCTGGTGGCGGTTGACAAGTTTACAAAGTGGGTGGAGGCAGAACCTGTTAGCAAGTGTGATGCGGCCACGGTGGTTCAGTTCATCAAAAAAGTGATTTTCCGGTTTGGCTTTCCACACAATATCATCACAGATTATGGTACCAATTTATCCAAGGGTGCCATGAAGGAGTTCTGCGAACGTGAGCACATCCGGCTTGACGTTTCATCAGTAGCGCACCCACAGTCCAATGGTCAAGCAGAAAGAGCTAATCAGGAGATCTCGAGAGGCATCAAGCCCCGGCTTATGGTTCCTTTGTAGAGAACACCGGGTTGTTGGGTAGAAGAGTTACCATCTGTGCCATGGAGCATCAATACCACACCCAACAGATCAACAGGATACACACCGTTCTTCATGGTCTATGGAGCGGAGGCTGTTCTCCCCAGTGATATCCGTCATGATTCACCTCGTGTGACGGCTGATGTTGAAGCGGACAACGAGACAGCACGGCAAGACGCTTTGGACCGGTTGGATGAAGAGCATGACATAGCTGCTGCCCGCTTGGCAATTTACCAACAGGATCTTCGTCGTTATCACATTCGCCGAGTCAGAACCAGAGCTTTTCAAGAAGGAGATTTGTTGCTTCGGCTCATCCAAGATCAGACTGATATGCATAAGTTATCCCCACTTTGGGAAGGACCTTTCATGGTCAGCAAGAATCTGCACAACGGGTCATACTATCTGATCGATATTCGAGAGCATAAAGACTCACGTACATCAGAGGAGGAGACCAACAGGCCATGGAACATAGCTCATCTTCGGCCTTACTATACCTGAGCCATTGGCTCTACTTATGTACATATTATGGTTATGTATATACTATGATTAATATAATAAACCGGAACCTCAGCTAAAGCGGGGTATCTGTTCTTTCACATCATGCGTGGTTACACGGAGTTGTTCTATATTAAAGCGGCCTCCAGTTTACCCCTTGAATTTTCTTTTTAAATATCACTTGGGGGCTTGGTCGTATCAGAACCAATGCAACACCTTTTGATAGGCGAAAGCCACCAGATCACTTGGGGACATGGTCAAGTCTGAACTAGTCACGCCTCTTGATCGGCCTAAGGCCACATAATCACTTGGGGGCTTGGTCGAACCCGAACCATTGCCACGCCTCTTGATCGGCATAAATTCCACGGTTTCATTTGGGGACCTGGCTGACTTGAACCGTGGCTACACCTATCGGGAGCTTGGTCATGTCCGACCATGGTAATGCCATCTGATCGGCTCAAATAAGCCTCTTTTTGCAAACGGGTTTATCATTGCCTTTGCTTCAACATTTTCTTTCATACATATTTCTTTACGATTATGGCGTTTTTTAAACCGACAAAGTTTTAAATCGGTTCAAGCTGTCAATGGACAGAACACGGTCTATTTTTTAAACCGGAGTTTTTTGCCTGGTTTTTTCTTTGATAAAACATCCTATTAAGGAGTAGCAAGGTGTTTATTATAAAGCCTGACACGGTTTACAAGGTAAACCGACATTATATATACAGGAGCTGTTATCTCCTCTGATGGTGCAGGGTTTATAAAACCTCCACTTCAAGATTGGCTAAGCTAGCTTCATGATGGCAGGTATTATGTATTTCAAAGATTAGATCATATACTTCAAATTTCAAATATTTTTGATTTCATAACAATCCGCAAGACGGTACAACCGCGGCGGTATTTTAAGGTTTCTTGATTGCAGAAAGTGCTTTCGAAATTTTATCGCCCAAAGGAAGCACAGGTTGCAGTATATATGCACGAAGGCATAACAAAATCAAGAGTATCGACTAGCCTATTACAAGGCAACACGGTGCCCAAATAAGATCATTATTTTTCAAAGGTGGAGCAGTTTTAAACCGATTTCCGGTTCAAGATTGGTCACCAGCATGGCTTGATGGTTGTGGGTCATCCTGCGCTGCTTCCGCTTCTGCTTCTCTGCCCAGCGGCTGGAAGTCAACAGTTGTCCAGTTGATGCCCATTAACGCTTGAAAGACAGCTTCATCATGAATCAGCAGTGACGGATCAATATCAGGAGCATAAGTGTGCTTACGGATTGGAGGGATAAGATTTTCCGCTTCAGGAATCGGTGCAGCCACTCGCTTGTTTTGATCATTGTATTGTGCCTGATAATGCGACAAGTCTGCTTCTTCAGCCAATTGGCAAGCTAGAGGACGCACCTCCCGGTTTATCGCTCGCAGATCCGCTTCACCAAAAACGGTTCCATCTTCCTTCAAACTGGGATAGCCCTGAGCTGCCTCAACAGGGTCAAAATCCGGCACCCAGGCCTTTGCCCGGATTAAGGCAGTGATGGCACCGGTTCGAGCGGCAGATCTCTTTAGCTCTTCAACCCGGGCAGGAAGCATCAACAGCCTCTTCAAAGTATCTTGAATTAAAGAGGGCGTCGGATTGTTATGCGATGCAGTAGAGATGATCCGTTGTGCTCCAGAATACAACTGCTCAATCAAAGTATAGGCGGCTTTCAATTTCATCCGTACATCTGACCCCAAGTGACCGATGCGTGCTCTTGAAGGGTTACAAATAATCAGCACATTGAATGTTACTTGAAGAAGACTGAGCAATTCCAGAAGTTAAATCGACTCACCAAAAACAACAGCGGTCATGGAGTGTACTTGCCGCTTTATGCCGGTCAATTCGTCCACCACCGGTTTGAGCGCAGCCTCGGCGTCTTCTGCTCGCTTGATTAAAGCGGATTTATCGGTGGCCCAGTCCGCCCGCTCCTTTTTGAAGTTCTCTTTAAGCTGTTCCATGACGCTTAAAGCGCTGGTCAACTCCTCTTTTGCTTTTGAGGTTTCAGCTTGTTGAGACTTCAGATTTTCTTGAAGGTCAGCGACTTGATTTTATTTTGTCTTCATCTCAGCCTGCATACAGATAATTATATGATTCAGAAAGGAGTGTAAACATTGAAGTACCAACCACATAACAAGTTATGCACTCGGCACTTGGGGGATAATGCACATTTGATCTTCATCTTTCAATTGGTTATAGAAGTCCCAAGATCAATACAAGTATTCAACTTGGCACTTGGGGGCTAATGGCTATTTGCTCGAATAAGTTCTGAAGCTATGATGTCAATTTCCTAAAGTCCCGGTTTAACTATACTAAGTTGACCCGGCCCTTGGGGGCTATATCGGCAAAATTCAGGCATATTGAAGTTTAAATGACAAGTCCCGGTTTAAAATGATATCTTAAACCGACACTTGGAGGCTATTGGAGTTGATGAAATTACAAGCAGGAGCATATGTCAATTACCTCATATTTATCTTTCATCATATTAACCAGGCCGGCTTCATAGTCACGGCTGGTATATAACCGGTTTAGAAAGCCAGAGTGAAGGTATTGAGGAGACAAAGCAGTATAACTTGACAAGTTGGCATTCCATTTGCCCTTGCCAATTGCAGCAAACTCTTCCTTGGCAGTATGCTTAGACAAAGCAACAGGATTGCTTGGCTCGGTATGGCCAATTCCAGTAATAACAACTTCATCATCGGTTTGCATTGGGGCCGTCGGTTTCTCAGTGGACTTGGATGGACTGCTGGATTTCTCAATCCGAATAGGACTTCTGGGCTAGTCAACAGGATTGGAGGCATCAACATATCTCTCTTCAGCAATACAATCATCATCTTGTGGTGGCGGATCATTTGGCGCATCTTCATGAACTGCCGCTTCAGGATCTGGCGTTTTATCCGGTTCAGGGACGACGTCCTCCTCGGCCGCTTTATCCAGGCGGGCCTTCTTGCTCGGTCTAGGCTTGGCCCTGAAAGGAGTAATAAAAGTCAAAAACAGCATATGTTACAAAGTACTACACCAGAAATACTATGATAAGTATAGCTTACCCAGGCACGATTTTGAGCGGTGGCAGCTGAGTAGCAGAAGACTCGCCAGATGATGAATGGGAAGTAACCTGATAATCGGAGTCAGAAGGGTTAAGAGGTTGATGAAAACGGCCCGCTTTAGGACAAGCACTGACAAGTAAATTAGAGACCTCTGAACGGCGCTTCCGAACCGGACTGTTCAGTAAACCGGTGGAGGTAACTACCTGGCCGCTATGACGGGTTGTGCGGCGAGATTCGTGCTGTTGGGTCTTCATAAGAAATTTGGGATCCAAGTAAGCAAGGGGATGAGAAAATTTAATTTTCCGGTTTGCCTGACGGATTTTTGGCAAAAGCAAAGGGTCTGAATCAGAAGAGAGAATAATTACCTCTGCAGCATCAGCGTGGCTGGCTTCAGCGTCATCCTGACAAATATCATCATCAATAAAGCGTGTGAACAGTAAGCCTAGTGAATCAAGCTCTACTTCAAGGTCCGGATTACCCACATCATCGTCAGCTGCTGGATCTGAAGATGCAGTAGTTTTCTTCCTGTGGGTGGTTTTCTTCACAACTCTAGTCTTTGGCCGGATTGGTCTTTCTGGTTTGTCTGGTTTTTCTGGTTTCTCCTGCGGAAGATTCTTGCTCCAAAACGGACCATTGCCCTGTTTCAACAGATTCTGGTGTTAATTCATGGACAGATATAGCAATGACAAGATCAGTGAAAGGTAAAGTTAAAATCTTACGGCTGGCGGTTTGTTGGTGGCGCAGAAGGGAAGCAGGCCGGTTCGGGCACAGATGTGTTCCGGTTCGTTCAACATTTTCTTCACAACTTCTGTGACTTCCTCGTCGGTGAGCTGGATGTTCATGTGGCGCAGTGGGTCATCAACACTGCCCGTATACTTGCACATCAAACCGGAGCACTGACTAAGGGGCAATATGCTCCATGATATCCAACAGCGAGCGAGATCAACTCCTGTTAAACCGTTGGCCATGAAGGCTCTGAGCATGGACAGTTGAGGAGCGTATTTACTTCTTTCCTTAGCAGTCAATCTTTGTGGAAAAGGGTGTGTATTGCTAAGCCGCTCCGGACGAAAGCCAGGCAAGGGATTTTCGTCAGCAGGGGAGGTGTCTTTGCAATAGAACCATGATTGATTCCACTCTTGGGGATGGCTGTGCAGTTTTACGTGAGGGTAAGTGACATCTTTTCTTTTCTGAATCGCCACACCACCCAATTCCATATTGGAGCCGTCAGGAAACTCTGTGCGGCGGTTTAGATGAAAGCGGTCTCTGAACAACTCGACTGTAGGTTCCTCTTGAAAGAACACCTCACAAAGCACTTGGAAGTGACATATGTTGGTAACAGAGTTGGGACCAGTGTCTTGCGGGCGGAGTTGAAAATTGGCTAAGACGTCCCAGTAAAATTTAGAACCGGGCGGATTAAAGCCCCGGGCTAAGTGATCTGCGAAAACGATGACCTCTCCCTCTTGAGGTGTGGGAGGGCATTCTTTGCCAGGGACCCTCCAATGGATGGTGTTTTTGCTGCTTAAAGCGCCGGTCAGGACTAAATTGTTCAGTTGAGTTTCTGTGACGCGAGAAGGAGCCCAATTGCATTCATATACTTGTTTGACCATGGTGAAATCTACAATATAAATGGTTCCGGTTCAAGAATGTATTGGTTAAATGTACACTGGTATGTACAATGTTAAATCGGAGACATCTATATCTAAACCGGAATTCTATGAAGCGACAGCATATGGCGGTTCAACAAGGGGACTAATGATATATACCGATTTGTTAATTTTTGCTACACCAAGTTAAACCGCCTGATCTAGGTATTGAAACAGTTGAGATTGCGGATGGATAAGTATACAGAAACAGATTTCACAAGATTTCTCTACAGCGCTGGATCTCAAGTAAGTACAGAAAAGAGAAAATATTTAAAGACTCAAAGCAGAACAATATTGAATCAACGGGCAGAAGTATATGTAAGATCTATAGTTTTGGGCATGAAACTAAAGGCGTATGCTAAAGGTTATTACTACACAGAGAAGGGGTCCGCAGATGCATCCAGGAGCTAGCATATAAGGATGAGCAGGCGATGAACGTAGCAAGAACACGAAACCCTAGAACGGATCTAGGTTAAGAAGAGCAGAAGACATACCAGAGTTGAGGAGGACGCGGAAGATCGCCGCAGTTTTCTGGTGCGCTCAGGTTGATGCAGCGGCCAAGGTCGGTGCAGAAGACGACGGCGGCGGCGGAGCTCCGAGACTGACGATGCGAGGAAGAAGAAGAAGAGGAAGGGCAAAAAGGGGAAAAAAGAAATGACCCTTCGGTCCTATTTATAAGGCAAAAAGACATGTGTCAGGCGCGTAAATCCAGGAATCGCAAATTTCGGAAGCGGAGCTGTCGCCTCGGTTGTTGCGAGTCTATTAAACAAGGAGATATCATAGATGTTTTCTTTATGACAGATGACGTCACCCCGGTTTACAACAATTGGAGAGGATGACATCACGGCGGTTCAGCAATTACAAGAAGATATAGAAGATGAAGAGTTTTTACTAAGGATTGACATGAACCTATTCAAATCAATCTGGGGCCTAATGTTGGGGATATTACTACTGGGCATAAACCGGACGTTTTGGGCCGGTTTAGCTTTATCAGTAGCTCAAGAGCATTAAAGCCCAAGAAGATAGGTGAGGGCCTGAGGCCCGTAGTCGGTTCAAGACTTGTAGCCGTAAACCGGCGTATGTGCGTAAACTTGTATTGTAAGGTAGGAATAAGGAGAAGCCAACCCGGTTTCGAATATGAACCGGTGTGGGACTCTGTGAACCGACGGGCGTCACCCGTGTATATAAGGGGACGACCCGGCGGCGGTTCAGGACAACAGACAACAACTCGAGGTTTTCGATCCGAGGTCAGATCTTCCCCAAGGGAGGGGAGATGATTGATACGTCTCCAATGTATCTATAATTTTTTATTGTTCCATGCTATATTATATTCTGTTTTGGATGTTAATAGGCTTTATTATACACTTTTATATTATTTTTGGGACTAACCTATTAACCGGAGGCCCAGCTCAGAATTGGTGTTTTTTTGCCTATTTCAGTGTTTCACAGAAAAATAATATCAAATGGAGTCCAAACGGAATGAAACCTTCGGGAACGTGATTTTCGGAACAAATGTGATCCAGAGGACTTGGATCCTATGTCAAGAAAGCAACCAGGAGAGCGCAAGGCAGGGGGCGCGCCTACCCCCCTGGGCGCACCCTCCACCCTCATGGGGCCCATGTTGCTCCATCGACGTACTTCTTCCTCCTATATATACCTATGTACCCCCAAACTATCAGATACTGAGCCAAAAACCTAATTCCACCACTGCAACCTTCTGTACCCGTGAGATCCCATCTTGGGGCCTTTTTCGGTGCTTCGCCGGAGGGGGCATTGATCACGGATGGCTTCTACATCAAGACCATAGCCTCTCCGATTATGTGTGAGTAGTTTACCTCAGACCTTTGGGTCCATAGTTATTAGCTAGATGTCTTCTTCTCTCTCTTTGGATCTTAATACAAAGTTCTCCACGATTCTCGTGGAGATCTATTCGATGTAATCTTCTTTTGCGGTGTGTTTGTCGAGACCGATGAATTGTGGGTTTATGATCAAGTTTATCGATGAACAATATTTGAATCTCCTCTGAATTCTTTTATGTATGATTGGTTATCTTTGCAAGTCTCTTCGGATTATCAGTTTGGTTTGTCCTACTAGATTGATCTTTCTTGCAATGGGAGAAGTGCTTAGCTTTGGGTTCAATCTTGCGGTGTCCTTTCCCAGTGACAGCAGGGGCAGCAAGGCACATATTGTATTGTTGCCATCGAGGATAACAAGATGGGGTTTATATCATATTGCATGAGTTTATCCCTCTACATCATGTCATCTTGCTTAAAGCGTTACTCTATTCTTTTGGACTTAATACTCTAGATGCATGCTGGATAGCGGTCGATGTGTGGAGTAATAGTAGTAGATGCAGGCAGGAGTCGGTCTACTTGTCACGAACGTGATGCCTATATACATGATCATACCTAGATATTCTCATAACTATGCTCAATTCTATCAATTGCTCAACAGTAATTTGTTCACGCACCGTAATACTTATGCTCTTGAGAGAAGCCACTAGTGAAACCTATGGCCCCCGGGTCTATTTTCCATCATATAAATCTTCCAACACTTAGTATTTTCATTGCCTTTTATTTTACTTTGCATCTTTATTTCTCTTTATCATAAAAATACCAAAAATATTATCTTATCATATCTATCAGATCTCACTCTCGTAAGTGAGTTGAGGGATTGGCAACCCCTTTATCGCGTTGGTTGCGAGGTTCTTATTTGTTTGTGTAGGTGCGAGGGACTCGTGCGTGATCTCCTACTATATTGATACCTTGGTTCTCAAAAACTGAGGGAAATACTTACGCTACTTTGCTGCATCACCCTTTCCTCTTCAAGAGAAAACCAACGCAGTGCTCAAGAGGTAGAAATGATGTGGAGCATCCTATGATCATCCCCATGTACACTACGACTACTCCCCAAGCCCCAAGTGCCCACATGTTGAGACCTCTAGCATACACCGTTGGACGCAAGGGTGAACTCGCTCCTTTCCTAATATTCCCTTTCCACATGTAAGACATGGATGCTACTTCAAGCGTGGACCTTGTGCATACTCAGGTACACCCGAGGAGACCATGGAGAGCCCAAGGACCAAGGCCAAGTGCGCGCGGGAGCGAAGGAAGGAGAAGGAAGAAGAGCCAGCTGCTACAGGCTCCGGACATCCGGCCCTACCCCGGAAATCCGGCTCCTTCCCATCCAGAGAGCTCCGGAAGCAACCCCGACAGTCCGAACATCCGGCCCCATGCCCCGGACATCCGGCTTCTCCCGAAACCCCAGACATCCGGCCTCTTCGCCCGGACATCCGGCCCCGCCTATCCAGAGAGCACAAGAATCAGGCAAATCCAGCCCGGACATCTTGCCAGAGGCCCGGACATCCGGCTCTTTGTGAGCCGCCAGACATCCAGCCCCCAGCCCGGACATCCGGCACGTGCTTGTGCGCAGAGAACATGCCAAGGGCCCATGTATCCCCCCTTTTCACTTACCCGTTCGTGGGCTAACGCTATATATAGACCCCTTCCTCCTCCTAGTTAGGGTTAGCATTGGTCTAGCTCATATGTGAGATAGACCTTTGCTCATCCATTACGGATCTACTCCACGAGAGAGACCGCGGCCCCTCTACAGAGAAGATCCATGTTGGATTCAATACCCCCTCTTGGGTGGCCCCATCAAGACCTCCTCACGGAGAAGAACCGGTTACCCTCTGTATCGTTCTTTGTTGATCGTGAATATTGGATCTCCTCTCGTGTTTCGAGGATCTAGCACATGTGTGACCTAATCTCGTTGGTTTGAGTGTTTCTCTTGTGTCTCCCTCCTCCTAGTTAGGGTTAGCATTGGTTTAGCTCATATGTGAGATAGAGCTTTGCTCATCCATACGGATCTACTCCACGAGAGAGACCGCGGCCCCTCTACGGAGAAGATCCATGTTGGATTCAAGACCCCCTCTTGGGTGGCCCCATCAAGACCTCCTCATGGAGAAGAACCGGTTACCTTTGTATCATCCCTTGTTGATTGTGGGTCTTATTTCTCCTCTCGTGTTCCGAGGATCTAGCACATGTGTGACCGTATATCGTTGGTTTGAGTGTTTCTCTTGTGTTTCCCTTTGTGATTTCCCCTTGTGTTCTTCGTGTTCTTCGCGGTATCCGCTCCTTTTGTGAAAGATGGGCCGTATAGGGTTCCACCCTACATCATTCTATCTATTAACAGTAAAAATTTAGGTGGCTTTCGAATAGCTGATCGATCCTATCTATGAGGGGGCCTGAGAAATAGTAAAAGATACAAATGTAGCGATGTCAGGAGTTGGGGAAGTAGAGCAAGGCCGGTTTCGAAGGCAGTTATACCTAAGGGTCGCCGGGATGTTGCTAGGTTGGCGGCGGGAGGCCGAATCTGCGTACACTACAACTGCGAGGAAGAAGGGGTTGGAGACCCTCCCTAGTCGGCACTGCGTGGGAGAGAACGGCAAGGCACACTTATCGGGATGCGTCGGCAGTGGGTAAGAGCCGTCGCCAAGGACGACAGCGTGAACTTTGCCCCTTCTCACCTTCCCCGGCGAAGAGGATCTGTCTGGATCTGTGACCAGCGGTCAGCAAAGAGAGAGAGTGGCCACTGCTGTCGTGTTTAGATCTGGAGAGGATGAGACAGTGTGAAGAGAGCAACACTAGCAAGCAAGTGTGGAGGCTCCTGCCTATAGTGGAGTAGTTTTCTTTTATCTACGGGAGCTAGCTTGACCTCAATCACTTTCGAGAAGTCTTCATGCACGTGTCCCGGAGGTGCAGTTGTCGTCATTTTCATCTGAAGAACCGGATTAAAATATAACACGAAAAAATGCCACATGACTAGAAACCATAACCTCACTACCCCAAGGAGACAACATGAATCCCAACGGACAAACTAGACGAGGATCAAAGCTCAAATTAAAGATAAACTCATAGAAAAGGGGCCATCGATAGATGTCCTAATTAACATAGCCGGCTTGACCTAGATAGCAGCCGAGTAGTCCATCGCATTGTCCTCCTGAAGTTGCAGGATTTTGCCGCTCGCCTTCTTATCCGAGGCAATGCTCTTCTTCAGCAGCATCACCAAGCCGACGGTCAACTCCCCCTGCTTATTGAGCTCAGCGGGCATGTCGTCGAGGCTCTCCTTCAGCAGCTCCACCAAGCTGTCGATGAACTCCTTCTGCTTATTGAGCCGATCGGGCATGTCGTCGAGGGATAACGACTCCTGCGCCGCTGGCTCGACATCTTCTCCTCTGCGGCTAGGGCGCTCCTAGGAGCCCTCGCCTGCCCATGAGAGATCTTTCGAGGTCTCTGCGAGGCGGCGAGCCCTCTCTTTTTTTCCACGGCCTTAGACGCCGCTGCCTTGTTACGAGTAGTGCTCGACCTAGAGCTCTGCACACCGGCCATGGCAAGGACGGACGAACAAGAAAGACTTATGAGGAGGAAGGTAGAGTAATTTTATGCTAGGTAGTTAACCTTTTTCTAACCTAGTACTAGCACTAGTACTAAAACCTGCATAGTGGGAACACGTTCAGGTTTGATACGTACTAGGTGTGAGCAGGTTTGCACTTAATTATAGCATCATAGGAACAAGCTAAAGATTAATTGATGGTTTTGGTTTCGAGGCCCGAAACGGCTCCTAATGAGTTTAGTGGAACATATATTTCAAGTACTACTGCTCAAATGTGGTCGCACAAGTCAGTGATGTAACTAGTCGTACATGTCAGACCAAGACGATGCGCGTCCCTTTGGTGAGACGTGTGTCTGACTGACCGTATGTTGGTGCGACCAACCACAAGTATTACGCGATGGAGACTTCTGGTTGTGGCTTCGGGTGATTGTCATGACCAAGCATTCAAAAACTAGTGATAAATCAATTACCATCTTTTTCCAAACGACCAAGTATTTTCACAGGAATACAATACATATAGATGGAGTGATTGTCAAGGTTGCCAACCGACATGGCGTTGCAAGTTCGCTGCAGAAGCAACCGAGTAGGTCACTACATCACTCGCGGGGAAGGAGGGAAGCCCACCTCGCCTACGATGCATGCCCAGCGGCGCCACTGTAGCTAGTCCCGGGATTTGGCTTCTCCTACCGCCCATTTGAACAGTTGCACCGGCTGGTCATGCCATTCTGCAGGAATGCGCGTTCTTTCCTCCGTAGTCGACTCCGTGAATATGATCTCTGCCATTAGCCCCAGCTTGAAGTCAATGCGACGCTGCCAGATGCTGACATCCCTCAGCATCTCTCCCCTGAGATCGACTTGCGCCTCCGCCTTGTGCTTCGACAGGCGCACCTCCTTCAAACTTGTCTCCAATCGATGCGACGCTTCCTCGACTCGATTTGCCCTTGCTGCCCACCACCTAAAATGCAGCCCTGGCACATGTGGGTTTCGCTCAAAGGCGGCAGTGTTGCGGGCCGCAGCGAGAGGCCAGCCCGCGGGATCCTGGGATGTAAGGTATTATCCATGGCGGGATCCGGTGGGCGGGGCAGGGAGGCGAGCGTAGGCGCTGGGAGAGCCCTACGAGGCTAAGATAAAGATATTACTACTCCACTCCATCCATATTTAAATACAAAGGCCATCAATAGTAATCCAGGCATAAATTGATCATCCTGCCTGCGTATTGGTATATTGGCCCCCTTTTTATTTTGTGCCAATTTTTGACCAAAAATTGAACTAACAAAATTCAAGCACTACAGCCAAAGTTTCTGTTCTTGCACCGCACAAACCAAACAAGCAATCTAATCATCCTAAAGGCAAATCTTGGCACATTACATGATAGAGGCGAGGGTGTCCCGATCTTTCGATGAGATGATAACTTTCGATTTGGTGAAGATGACTTTGACGATCCGACTACAAACGTGCACGACGTTGCGCCTTAGCAATCGCTAAACCAACTTCGAGAGGTTATTGACCATGCCGGAGCACAATCAACCTGACCACGAAGGTCTATTCCTGCAATCAATCGAAGAACAAGCAAGAATATGATAAAAGCAATCTGAATATTGCGAGTATATATGAAGTATTGATAATGGTGGGAATCCGTAAGCGGTCTTGGTCTGGTCGTTGGACACAAACGAAGTACACGAAGTTGCAATGGCTAACTTTTAACTAAACAAATCCCCCAAAGTCTAAACGACGCCCTAAGGGCTGTATATATGGAGGAAGAGGAGGGAATTTCGTGGCCCTTGAGGGTGGGGTCCGAAACCAACCCTATCTCTTGTTTCCCCACACATACGGACTCTAAAAATAGCCTATACTTAAGTATTTCGAAATTACATGGGCCTGGCCCAATAATAAGGTAACGCAGCACCTAAAATAGCCTATGGACGAATATTATGAAGTGGCATCTTGTATATTTCGTCCAAGGCTTCATGCACTCCTTATGGTGGCTTCAAAGTCCTGAAATCATCACTTGTAACTCCGTTCTTGATCCCCTTGCGCATGCCATCAACTTCATGCGTGTTCTTGCTCCAATGTTCATCGTTCTCCAAGCTAGGCCCTTCATTTGTAAGCAAAACAAATGTATCCAATTTAGGCAGCAACATATTCTCATGAACATTAGAAGCATTACCAAGAAACGGAAGTACCTGGTAATTTATTTGGCGTGCGCGAGCTCTAGTAATTGGTCCAGTATATGTAACAGTAGGGGCTGTGGGTGTAACAATGGTATTGATGTCCTCATCATCCTCCCCTTCTTGAAATGAAGTCGTCCTCGACGGAAGCTCATCTTCCTCACCCAAATAAGGCTTCAAATCTGCAATGTTAAAAGTGGGACTAACCCCAAAATCTGCAGGTAGCTCAAGTTTATATGCATTATCATTTATTTTCTCTAACACCTTAAAAGGACCATCAACACGTGGCATTAGCTTTGATTTGCGCAAATTAGGAAACTTATCCTTACGAAAATGTAACCAAACAAGATCTCCAGGTGCAAAGACAACATGTTTTCTACCCTTATCTCCCGCAAGTTTATATTTAGCATTCATACTCTCAATGTTGTCCTTAGTTAACTCATGCATTTTTAAGATCAATTCAGCACGTTGTTTAGCATCAAAATTAACCTTCTTCGAAGATGGAAGAGGCAACAAATCAATGGGTGCATGAGGTAGGAAACCATACACAATTTCAAAAGGGCACATCTTAGTAGTAGAATGCAACGAACGATTATAAGCAAATTCAATATGAGGCAAGCATTCTTCCCACATTTTCTTATTATTCTTCAAAACAGCCCTAAGCATAGTAGACAATGTTCTATTGTCTACTTCAGTTTGACCATCAGTTTGGGGGTGACAAGTAGTACTAAAAAGCAGTTTAGTCCCCAACTTAGCCCACAAACATCTCCAAAAGTGGCTAAGAAATTTAGTAACACGATCTGAAACAATAGTATTTGGCACACCACGCAAGCGAATAATTTCATGAAAAAACAAATCAGCAACATTAACAGAATCATCGCTTTTATGACATGGTATAAAGTGTGCCATTTTCGAGAACCTATCCACGACAACAAATATGCTATCCCTCCCCTTCTTTGTTCGAGGTAAACCTAAAACAAAGTCCATAGATATATCCTCCCAAGGAACACTAGGTAGAGGCAAAGGCATATATAAACCATGAGGATTGAGTCGTGACTTAGCTTTTTGACATGTATTGCAGCGAGCAAAAAACCCTCAACATCTCGTCTCATCTTTGGCCAAAACAAATGTGTAGCAACTACATCCTCTGTCTTCTTCACGCCAAAATGTCCCATTAATCCTCCTCCATGCGCCTCCTGCAACAACAAAAGACGAACGGAGCTAGCTGGAATGCATAGCTTGTTAGCACGAAACACAAATCCATCGTTAACGATGAACTTGTTCCATGTTCTCCCTTCTTTACAATTCTGCAATACATCTTTAAATTCAGCATCATGCACATATTGATCTTTGATGGTCTCCAAACCAAATATTTTGAAGTCAAGTTGTGAAAGCATATTATAGCGACGATACAATGCATCAGCAATAACATTTTCTTTACCCTTCTTGTGTTTAATGACATAAGGTAAAGTCTCAATGAATTCAACCCATTAAGCATGTCCATGGTTCAGTTTAGCTTGACTTTTAATGTGTTTCAAAGATTCATGATCAGAATGTATAACAAATTCTTTGGGCCATAAATAATGTTGCCATGTCTCTAAAGTCCGAACAAGAGCATATAATTCTTTATCATAAGTAGAATAGTTCAGACTAGGCCCACTCAATTTTTCAGAAAAGTATGCAACAGGTTTGCCATCTTGTAATAACACACCTCCTAATCCAATTCCACTAGCATCACCTTCAAGCTCAAAAGTCTTATTAAAATCAGGAAGTTGGAGTAAAGGAGCATGTGTCAACTTATCTTTCAAACCGTGAAGGCTTCATCCTGTGCGGTACCCCAAACAAAAGGCACATCCTTCTTTGTAAGCTCATTGAGAGGTGCAGCAATGGTGCTAAAATCTCTCACAAAACGCCTATAGAAACCAGCGAGTCCAAGAAAACTCCTCACTTGTGTGACCGTTTTGGACTACGACCAACTCTCAATAGCTTCAATCTTGGCTTTATCAACTTCAATTCCCTGTGGAGTAACAACATAGCCAAGAAAAGATACTCAGTCGGTGAAAAAGGTGCACTTCCCAAGGTTACCAAACAAACGTGCATCACGTAGATCAATAAATACAATGCATAAATGTTCCAAATATTCTTCCAAAGATTTTCTATAAATCAGTATATCATCAAAATAGACTACCACAAATTGTCCAATGAAAGCACATAAAACTTCGTTCATTAGTCTCATGAAAGTACTAGGTGTATTAGTTAACCCAAAAGGCATGACTAACCAATCATATAAACCAAACTTAGTTTTAAATGTTGTTTTCCATTCATCTCCCAATTTCATACGAATTTAATGGTATCCACTACGCAAATCAACTTTGGAGTATATTGTAGAGCCGCTCAATTCATCAAGCATATCATCTAGCCTAGGAATAGGATGATGATAACAAATAGTAATATTATTAATGCCTCTACAATCAACACACATACGCGACGTACCATTCTTTTTAGGCACTAGTATAATAGGAACATCACCAGGACTAAGAGATTCACGTATATAACCTTTGTCGAGCAGCTCCTGTACTTGATGCATAATCTCCTTCGTCTCCTCTGGATTGGTACGGTATGGTGCACGGTTGGGTAGCGATGCACCGAGAATTAAATCAATTTGATGCTCAATCCCTCGAATAGGTGGTAATCCCGGTGGCACGTCTTGTGGGAAGACATCAGCGAACTCCTTCAAAATGTTAGTGACAGCAGGGGGGCAAAGAGGAAGGCACGTCCTCGAATGAAAATAATGCCTCTTTGCACACAAAAGCATTGCAAACAGATTTGCTAAAATCTAGCTCATCAATACCAGATATGGTGGCAAGTAAACATGCACTTTTCAATTTAATTTCAGAAGCAACACGAGATGGTTTATTATTAGGCTTCATTTGTTGCTCAAATTCTTTTGCCACAATCTAATTTTCACTCTTATTTTTCTCCTGTTTTGCTTTATTAGCTCTATTAATATCATCTTTCAAAATGGAATCAGGAGTCATAGGAAGCAAAGTAATATCTTTATCCTTATGAACAAGAGTATATTGATTGTTTCTACCATGGTGTACAATTTTTTTATCAGATTTCCATGGTCTACCAAGTAATAAGGAACATGCTTGCATAGGTACCACATCACAATCAACATAATCAGCATATGTAGAGATACTAAAATGCACACGAACAGTACGTGTTACCTTAACCTTGCCACTGTTGTTGAACCATTGGATGTAATAAGGATGTGGATGTGGTCTTGTGGTGAGAGATAGCTTCTCCACCATCTCCATGCTAGCCAAGTTATTGCAGCTCCCTCCATCTATGATCACGTGAAATGAATGTTCCTTCACAATTCCCTTGGTATGGAACAAATTATGCTTTGATTTTGCTCAGCTTGCGTGACCTGCACACTCAAAACACATTGAGAAACTAAACATTCATACCTGTCTGCGTCTTCAGGAGCCATGTATGGCATCTCATGATCAAACTCATCTCCACCGTGTTCTTCACGTGTAATAAGAGCCAAAGTCTCCTCATCATAGTCACTAGCAGACTCATACCCACCATCCTCAGTAGCAATCATCACACGCTGAGATTTGCATTCTCTCGCAAAATGTCCTCTTCCCTTACAACGACGACAAATAATATGACTTGTGTGCCCTGTTGATGCCATGGAAGAAGAAGAGCTCTGTGCAGGCCTGGCAGGTGTGCTCTTGGCAGAGAGTGGTGGTTGTGCCTGCTTTCTTGTATCACTGCTGGAGGTGGCACCTGATGGAGGTGATGGTGCAGTGGAAGTAGAGGATGCACGTGGTGTCCATGATGAAGGTCGACCTGCAGAAAAGTTAGTTCGCACCAATGTTGTCGATCCTGCACTTCACGTTCAGCTTTACAAGCAAGATGGAATAAACGAGTGATATCATTATACTCCTTATACTCTAGAATGGTGGGAATCTATCTATTTAATCCACCCACAAAACGTGCAAGCATAGCTTCATTATCCTCAACAATACCACATGTAATCATGCCAGTTTGTAATTCCTGATAATATTCCTCTACAGAATTTTTTTCGTTGTCTTAAACGCTACAATTTTTGAAGTAATTCACGTTGATAATATGGTGGAACCCAATGA
This sequence comes from Aegilops umbellulata, assembly GCA_032464435.1. NCBI lineage: Eukaryota > Viridiplantae > Streptophyta > Magnoliopsida > Poales > Poaceae > Aegilops > Aegilops umbellulata. Next base: position 79,075,617 of record CP136059.1, read on the forward strand.
GTACGCATAGCAGTTTTCAAAACAGCCCAAGTAGTTGGAATATTATTCGGATATAATCTACGATGTTTAGACCACTACACACAAGCAAAACTAGTGAAAGCACAAAGTGCAGCAGCAACACGTCTCTCCTCGGGATATTCTAAACATGTAAAACGTTGTTCTATTTCTAACTCCCAAGTAAGATATATATCAGGAACATATCTACCCTCAAATGGTGGAATATTCAATTTCAGTTTAGGAACATGGTCATGATCTCGTACCTGAGGGAGAGCCCTTCCATTGTGATTATTTGCATGTGGACGACCTGGTGGTTGTGGTGCTGGTGGTTGCACGTAGTTCTGATTTTGATCAACCTCGTCCTCGTAATCTCTAGCATAATCATCCCCTCCTCCCCATCAGCAGTAGGAGCCATAGAATTATCAACCGCAGCACCAACAGTTTGGCCAGGCTAAAGAGGGACATGGCTCGCTCGGCGGAGGGCTGTTTCGCGATGTGAAGGTAGTCGTCGTCGTCGTTGTTGCAGAGGTGCGGCAGATGCAGCCTGTGGTGGAAGACGCACAAGCAGTTCATTAAATCTATCATCGAGCTTTGTTTCGAATGTCTTCTCAAGGCCAGTGATCTTCTCCATGGCCTCTTCAAAATTGTTCAGCACATCTTGCACCTGTTCAGTCATCATTTGTTGAAACTTATCATGAAGCTCCTTGTTCGTTAAGTTCTCCCAGTCAATCTCGTCGGCTTGTGATCCTGGTATGGTTAGCAGCAATAGAAACACACAAGAATATGATCCTACAGACTACTAACAAGTGGTGGTGGTGGTAGGTGTCACAAATCCGTCAAGCAAATCTCAAATTCTTACCAGTTCTTACCCAGCAACAGGCGGTGATCGGCAACCGATGTAGTCAAAACTCTCAAAGCTTGGATAGAGCGATTACCAGGGAGAGTGAAATGCACGATGTAGATGTATGTGGAGCTGGGAAGGCTTATGGTAGCAAAAAGGGTCAGCAATAATCAATTCAGAGATGCAAAGTTGAATAAATGCTCAACGACGGTACTGTGCTGGTCCTAGGCTAGACCGTGCTAGAGACGCGAGCCTAGATCACGAACAAAATCACGACGCTGCACGTGAACAAGGGAAAAGCACACTCTAGATTTTTTTTTCGCTCTGTTTTTTTTGCGCTCTTCTTTTTGCGCTCCTTTTTTTTGCGAAAAATCACTATAATGGCGAGTGTCTCAAAACTCTTCCCAGGTCAAACTGACAAGATGGGCACAAAATTTTTTTGACTATTTTTTTTTCAGAAATCAGGGCAGCGACGACAAAAAAGTGCGACAAAAAATCACTATGATGGCGAGTGTCTCAAAAGACTCAGAAAAACCTAAAAATAGGATAGGGAAAAAATATTTTTGGTCGCCAAAATTTTGGTCTAAAAACTGCCCGGGGGTCTCTGGACTCGTTTTTTCCCGAGACCTACTCAGGCAAGGAAACACGAAACGGAAAGTAGACGGATCTCGAAAACAAACCTAATATGAAAAGAACTTGGATTGGTGGTGGATATATGGTGGTAGGATATGGCAGCAGTGGTGGTATATGGTAGCGGTGGTGGTATATGTATGGGTACCGATCGGTGGTGGTATATGGATATGGATTGGTGGTGGTATATGGATAAGGATTCAGAGCGGTGGCGGATAAGCGGTGCTGGAGGATGGCAAGGCGATGATGATGGTGCGGCAGCGGCGACGTGACAACTTATGACCAGAACTCGAAACTCTAAAAGACTAGACTCTAAGACTAGCAACTTGACATGACGATGCAACCGCAAATTCAACAAAGCAAAAAACTCTAAAAAGATTATGCAAAGGCTCAGATGGGTTCGGATATGATGAACTAACCCTAATTTTTTTGGTGGCTTTCTCGTGGACTGTAGGTATGAAGAACAGACTCGATCTAAACAACGAAAAACTGTAAAATCTCACCGAGCAACCTGGAACTCTGATACCACTTGATAGAGGCAAAGGTGTCCCAATGTTTCGATGAGATGGTGGCTATCGTTTTCTGTGGGAGTCGACCTTGACGATCCGACCACGAACGTGCGAGACGTCGCGCCTTAGCAATCGCAAAACCAACTTCCGAGGGTTATTGACCACGCCGAAGCATGATCAACCTGACCACGAGGGCCTGTTTCCTGCGAGCAAACGAAGAACAAGCAACAAACTAAGATTGCAATCTGGATATTGTGAATATAAGAGGAAAGCTTTATTAATGAAGGTGGGGTTCTCTGACGCCTTAGTCTGGTCGTTGAACACAAACGAAGTACGCGAAGTTGCAGCTATGGTGAACTTTTAATCTAAAAAAAACTCAAAGTCTAAACGATGCCCTAAGGGCTGTATATATGGAGGAAGAGGGGGAATTTCGTGGCCCTTGGGGAAGGGGTCCGAAACCAACCCTATCTCTTGTTTCCCCACACATACGGAATCTAAAAACGGCCTATACTTATGTATCTCGAAATTACATGGGCCTGGCCCAATAATAAGGTGACGCAGCACCTAGAATAGCCTCTGGATGAAGTTTATGAAGTGGCATCTTGTATATTTCGTCCAAGGCTTCATGCACTCATTATGGTGGCTACAAAGTCCTGAAATCGTCACTTGTAACTCTGTTCTTGTTCCCCTTGCGCATGCCATCAACTCCATGCTTGTTCTGGCTCCAATGTTCATCCCTCTTATCCATGCCAGGCCCTTCATTTGTAAGCAGACAAATGTATCCAATTTAGGCAGCATCATATTCTCATGAACATTAGAATCATTACCAAGATAAGAAAGTACCTGATAATTTAATTGGCGTGCGTGAGCTCTAGTAATTGGTCTAGTATATGTAGTAGTAGGGGATGTGGGTGTAACAATGGTATTGATGTCCTCATCATAATCCGCTCTTCCTCCTTTTGTTCTTCGCTCTCCTCATCATCTTTTTCATCTAATGAGCTCACAGTGTCATCTATTTCTTCTTCCATAGATTCCTGAAAAATATTAGTCTCTTCTTGGACAGCAGAGACTTTCTCAATAAATGCATCAATATCGGAATTATATTCATATTCTCATAGCAATATTTAAGTTAAGCATAATTTTCAGGTCTATAAACATCATGGTCATAATTTTCACACTTTTCAAACAAAGATTCAATTTCATAAGCACCCTTAAAAGCAACGAATTGATAGAGGCGGGGTGTCCCGATCTTTCAATGAGATGATAACTATTGATTTGGTGGAGCTTACTTTGACGATCCGTAAGAAAACTTGCATGACGTTGCGCCTTAGCAATCGCTAAACCAATCTCCTGAGGTTACTAACGATGCTGGAAGCACGGTCAGCCTGACCACGAAGGTCTATTCCTTCAAGCAATCGAAGAACGTGCAAGAATATGATAAAGCAATCTGAATATTGCAAATATATATGAAGTATGGATAATGGTGGGGATCCGTAAGCGGTCTTGGTCCGGTCGTTGGACACAAACTAAGTACACGAAGTTGCGATGGCTAACTTTTAACTAAACAAATCCCAAGGAAAAAGCTACTAGATGGATCTACTTATATAGGAGCAAGGGGTGGCGGCCAAGGTGGTGGGAGGACGTCCCAAGGCAGCCTAAAACCAACCCTAGGTCGTACAAGGCTCATGGGCCCAAGTGGGGGTGATGCAACACCTTTGGACTTGTTGTTTGACTCGGATTCTGCTGCAGCATCAGATTGTTTCATCCATATATCAACACTCCGGACAAATTTAAAGGTGAATCCGATTGGCTTGGAAAGAGGACGAAATCTACTTTCCAATAAAAAAAGAATCACGCAATTCGGAGTCCGTCTGAAAAAGTTATTGGCGTTTTGAGTCAGGTATGTCTGTGTAGTCCGAATCTGAATCCAGAACGTGAGAGACTTGGACTCTATCTTCTCTTGGCCCAAAACTGATGTGAGAGGACTTTTTGAACAGAACCTAAACTTCTCCTTTTCCCCTATCTTCATATGTGGATTGTACAAATGTCCCATACACCTGCAATTACACAAAACACAAAAGTGTGTGAAGTATTTTTGTTCTGGATAACATAAATAGATTATTGAATAGTTTGCACTAGAAATCACCTGACAAATATGCATGTATGCAATATTTTTGGTCGTATCCAAGGTAGTCATGTCCTCATCATCCTTCCCTTCTTGAAAATAAAGCCGTCCTCGGCGTTGCTTAATCTGAAATGTGGCTAACAAAAGAGACAAGGTGTACATGTTGTATATGTATATGTCATCCATTTTTACTTCCCGTGGATTTTTCACATATGACACATGTATACATGAGTAACTTTCATAGTTAATAAAACATAAAGCCAAAATATTATCACAACAAGTAGAAGGCATGAAAGTATTGCAACTCGGTTTGCACATATAAGTGAAGCTCTTATTCATATGAAAAGATTGACAATATTCATCATTAAACCATCCCAACATTGGTGAATAAACCTTACTTGCATCAAATTTACATGCTACACCATGCTTAAATGAACAAACATGCAGTAAGTCATTTGACACAGAATCATCACCAAGATTAGAGGTCATATCAAAATGATTAAACATTGGTTCTTTTGCATCAACAGTTAATTCATTGGGTGCACTAAAAATTATTGGTATTTCAGTTGTTTGATCACATGACGCATTCATGATAGTAACATGATTCTCTAAAATAGGTGATGCACTCAAATCAACAGGTAACTCAACACATGATGTATTCAAGTTAACTAGGCATGCATCATTCTCATGTGAAGTTATATCATCAATACCTTTACAGTTACCTTGTCGCAAAGATGTAGTTGATGTAGGTACGGATGATGGCAATGTACCATACTCTTGAGATGATGTCGGGCTCACAATCTGAGGTGTGGTTGCTCTAGTAGGTGCAACGGTGGAGGAACCAAGCGGTGGTGGTGAGCAAGAACTAGAATAGTAGTTGTTGTAGTCTCCCAATGCATCCTCCTGTAACTGTCTCTCAAAGGTACAAGAACAAACATACATACCAGTAATGCAACGAGGAATATACTGAAATCGTTCCTGAATATCATGGTTCAAACCACCAAAAAATCTATTCATTGTATCATCCTCAGATTCTTCTATGTCACAATGATGCATATAAGATTTGAACTCTTGTTAGTAAGCATGAACGGTGTTGTTTCCTTGTTTAAATTGTTCAAATTTGCGACACAATTCACGGCGATAGTAAGGACGGAAAAATTGTTTTCTCATTACATCTTTCGAATCTTTCCAAGTTGTGGGTTGGTTATCAATGTTTTTCTTACAATGCACACTCCACCAAACAGAAGCAAAACCAGTAAATGCTCTAGTGGCAGCTCGTACTCGCTCAAGTTTAGAAAAGTCATGGTGACTAAAAACTTGTTCTACTTCAAGATCCCAAGCTAGATAAATAGCAGGATTAAATCTACCCTCAAATGATGGTAAAGAGATAACCTGACCATGTGCTTGTGTGTGTTGTCCCTACTCTCGTGATGGTGATGATGTGTCCGTCGTCCAAGAACTTCTATCTCTGAAACCTGTCATGATTAGTAGAAACAAGAAACAAAATTCGAGAATAATGTTCTGATGAACTACTAGGATGTGGTTGTAAAGTCCTCATAGTAAAGAAAATATGAATATCTTACAAGTTCTTACAAAGCCAAGCAGTAGGTGGTGACAGGCAACCAGCGGTGTCAAATAACTCTAAAGATTGTGTAAAGCAATTGCAAGGATAACGTACGTATACATGGTGTAGAAATATGTGGAGCTGGGTTGTTTATATATGGTAGCAAAATACTAGCAATAATCAATTCAAAGATGCAATGTTGAATAAACGCTCAACGACGGTACGGTGCTGGTCCTAGGCTAGACTGGAACTAGAGACGCGAGCCTAGAACACTAATAAGGTCACGGCGTGGCACAACTAGCATCAATAAAGGATATGAAGTAGCTCTGGACAGGCAGATATAAGTGAAGATCACAATAGCAGTAAAGATAATGATGTGAAACCACAGCCAAGCAGGATATATCAACAACTTTCTCCCCAACTTTTCTCGAGAAAAGTTTGTGCTAATTTTCTAATAATTTTCTCAAAATGGCACTGACTCAAGCTTTCAAGCGCAAAAGGAATCACACACTAGAATAAGCTGTGTTCACGAACTTTGGAGGGCAAAAATACCTATTTAGAAGCCGATTTTGAGGTGCTAAATATTGAAAAGCGTTTGCAACTATTTAGGTGCGGCTCGTCGCTAGCTTTCGTTTGAGTACTCGCGGAGCCAAAACGGACTTCGTGCAAGGAAGTTATGCCTGTTTTACTAAACAGTGCACAAAACAGATTCCAATCCGAATTCAACTACGAGATTGAGTCTAGATAGATCCGAATTTTTTTTCTTCTTTCTTTTTTTCCTCACACTTTTTCTTTTTCTTTCTCTCTTTTTTTCTTTAAGGTGATGCAACATCTTTGGCTCATGGGCATAAGTGGAGGTGATGCAACACCTTTGGACTTGTTGTTTAACTGGGATACTGCTGCAGCGTTAGATTGTTTCGTCCACATATCAACGCTCCGGAAGAATTTAAAGGTGAATCCAGTTGGGTTGGAAAGTGGATGATGTAGCGACCAGACCTCAAACAGTCCGACCTCTGTGCTTAGGTGTCATCCCTGGATCAGTAATGCTGACACCACACAATACTTTGAAGGATTTATAACAGAGTAGCAATCACACACTTATTACATCGATGTCTCAAAAAGACTTTAATACAATAAATATGGCTTAAGGCCATCTACTAACGATAACAGCGGAAGGCTTGGAAGATAAGTGAGTCCATCAACTCCAACGAAATCACTGAGTATAGAACCACGACCTAAAAGGCACCTTACTCGTCGTCTGAAAAGTCTGCAACATGAAACGTTGTAGCCTGAAACGGGTCAGCACAAGGAATATGCTGGCAATGTAACACATAGAGAGTAATGAATGATAAGCCTATACTACATGCATATATGGCTGGTGGAAAGCTCTATGGTTACAGTTTTGCGTAAAGCCCATTTTTCCCTACTGCAAAGGAATAAATTTATTTAACTATCATGGTGGTTGTTAAACATTGAGAATGGTTGACAGCATCCTCAATCCCAATTATAGTGATCATCATTAAAACCCAACAATATTAATTTAAAGTAACATGATGAGATTCACATGATATTCAAGTACTAGATACTCAAAACGTCCATAACCGGGGACATGGCTAACCATGATTAGTTTATACACTCTACAAAGGTTTGCGCACTTTTCCCCACAAGACTCGATCGCCTCTGTTGGATTTCTCGCACTACATGGTGTTTGAGAAACGGATGACCGAGACATAGTCTTTCAGAAGCGCTAGCACCTTACGATGGATAGACCGGTACACCTACTTTCCCCTACATCTGCTAGTCTACCCTGTAAGAGTTCGCACGCCTTAGTCAACTATGCCAGAGCCCATAATGGCTTGTGGATGCACACGGAAGTTTCTAGTTTGAATAATCTCATGAACCCTTTGAGCCTGGGTGTCGGTCCAAAAAGAAACAGGCAATCCTGGAATACCCAGGTACCTCAATCCACCCAGACGTGTGTTTAAGTTGCCACCTTAAGTAAACCGTTAATTAACAATCTCACATCTGTCATGGATACTCTCAAAACCCAATCCACGTCTACTAGCATAGCATGGCATAATAAGAAAACGTAGAAGTAACTCCCAAGGGTTCAATAATAAAATAGGTAATAGGTACTACCTCAACTACTTCCCAACCAACAATTTAATTAGCTCCTAATCATGCAATGTTTGAGGATTGATCTAATGCAATAAAACTGGGTAGTAAAAGAGGTATGATCAAAGTGTTACTTGCCTTGCTGATGATCCGCGAAACCGAGAGATTTGAAGTAACAGGCGGCGCACTCCGGGTATTCTATCGCAGACAAACAAACAAGCATACAATAAGTACTCATCTAATGCACAGGTAAAACTCAAATAAGAGAGATCTAACCCGAAAGTTCAACTTAAGAGCTCCGGTTTGCGAAAAGAATCAAACCGAACGAAGCAACGAAAGTCAAACGGTGAAAGAAAACAACTTCGTTCTACTAATCTGGACCTAAGTCAAATCTTACAGTAGCAAAAACTTGTTTGAGTTGGTTAAACGGATAGAGGGTTTCGAGAAAAAACTCCAGGCGCTTGAATCGCCTGATTCCGATAAACGAGCGAAAATTTATACTTAATCGAAAATTGGATCAGAAATCGCAATCAGAAAATAACCTCGGAAAATCCGAGAAAAAGAAAAACGACGAACAGTTAATTGAACGGACGTTCGTTAACAGAAACTAACCGGTGAACATGTTCGTTAAAACAAACGGATCGGTGAACGTTCACTAATTAAATAAACCAGAAAAAAATAAACTGATCTAGGGTTTTGAAAAATAAATAAAAAACCGAGGGGTTTTTGAAAAAAACCGGGCACGGCGGCGGCTGCGGCTATACCTCTGGCGAGGTCTCCGGCGGGCGGAACGGGGCTCTGGCGGGGTCGGCGGGGTGCGGCGGGGTGCGGCGCGGCGACGGGAGGCAGCGGGCGGGGGCACACGGGCTTCGGGGCGGTGGCTCGGGCGGCTCCGGCGGGGCTCGGATCGGGGCGGGCTGGTTGAGGAGGGGCGGCGGTATTTAAGGAGGAGAGGGGGTTGCCGTGGGGAGGGGGCAAGGCGGCGGGGGCGCGTCCCCGAGCGGGACTTGGCGGCGGCGGCGGCCAGGTCTCCTAGAGGGAGACGGCTCGGGCGGGGTGGGCCGTCGGCTGGGCCTTGGCCCAGTCGGCGCGCGGCGCGTTTTTTTAAATATTACGCACAGAAGAAAAAAATAAAAATAAATACTGAATGGACTCCAAATTTCCCAAAATAAATTTTCCCGTGCTTCTAAAATCAAGCCCGACAAAATGAACATTTATTTGGGGCCTAAATGCAATTTTGAAAAACACATATTTTTCCTAAATTCAAATAAAATATCGAAAAAACTCTGAAATAAAATCTTATTTGATTTTATTATTAAATCCTCAATATTTCTTTATTTTGGGAAAGTCATTTTATTCCCTCTCTCATATTTTTGTAATAGAAATAATTGATGATAAAATAAATAAAATCAAATGATCGTATTCTCAACTTTGAGGAAACTCAAATATGAAAATAACCAAATCCCCAACTCTCTCCGTGGGTCCTTGAGTTGCTTAGGATTTTCTAGGATCAAAACCAAAAGCAAATAAAATATGATATGCATGATGATCTAATGTATAACATTCCAAATTGAAAATTTGGGATGGTACAAACCTACCCCCCTTAAGATGAATCTCGCCCTCGAGATTCGGGTTGGCTAGAAAATAGGTGAGGGTGGTCCTTGAGCAAATCTTCCTCTCGCTCCCAGGTGGCTTCATCCTCCGTGTGGTGGCTCCACTGAACCTTGCAAAACTTGATAACCTTGCTGCGAGTGACTCGGCTGGCAAACTCGAGAATCTTAACTGGTTTCTCCTCACAGGTTAAATTGTTATCCAACTGAATTGCTTCCAATGGCACTGTGTCTCTCAAAAGTATGTCAGCCATCTCCGCGTGGCACTTCTTCAACTGAGAAACGTGGAATACATCATGAACTCCTGACAATCCTTCGGGCAATTCCAACTTGTAGGCCACTTCTCCCATACGCTCCAAAACTCGATATGGTCCTACAAATCATGGCGCTAACTTTCCCTTAACACCAAAACGCCTAATCCCTCGGAGTGGGGATACTCGAAGATAAACTCGGTCTCCAACTCCGTAAACTGTCTCCTTGCGTTTAGAATCTGCGTAGCTCTTCTGCCTGGACTGTGCTACCTTGAGCCTATCGCGAATCAACTTCACCTTCTGTTCAGACTCTTTAATCAAATCCGGTCCAAACAACTGGCGGTCTCCAACTTCGTCCCACGATAATGGTGTCATGCACCTCCTTCCATACAAGGCTTCGAAAGGGGCCATCTTTAAACTGGTTTGATAGTTGTTGTTGTAAGAGAACTCTGCATACGGCAAATTGTCGTCCCAACTAGATCCGTAATCTAGCGCACAAGCTCTCAGCATATCTTCCAAAATCTGATTGACTCTCTCGGTCTATCCATCTGTGTGAGGATGAAAAGTTGTACTGAATTCTAGCCTGTTACCCAAAGTCTCATGCAACTGATTCCAGAACTTTGAGGTAAACTGGGTTCCTCTATCTGATACGATACTCCTCGGAACTCCATGCAGACATACGATCCTGGTCATATATATCTTTGCCAACTTAGCACTGGTGTTAGTGGTCTTTACTGGGATGAAATGAGCTACCTTCGTCAACCGATCAACTACAACCCAAATTGAGTCATAGCCTGAACGAGTCCTTGGTAATCCCATGATAAAATCCATGCCTAGTTTATCCCACTTCCATTCGGGTATCGGCAATGGCTGCAACAATCCTGCTGGCTTCTGATGCTCTGCCTTTACTCTCTGACATACATCACAAACTGCAACATACTCTGCAATGTCTTTCTTCATTCCGGTCCACCAGAAAATATCCTTCAAATCCAAATACATCTTGGTATTTCCTGGGTGAATCGAATAGGGTGAATCATGTGCCTCTTGCAGAATCAACTTCCTGATATCCGGGTCATTGGGCACATAAACACGGTCTTCAAACCATAGGGTATCATGCTCATCCTCACGAAATCCTTTAGCTTTTCCTGCGCTCATTTTCTCCTTTATAGAAGCAATCTCCTTGTCAGTCTTCTGAGCTTCTCTGATTCTGTCCATCAAAGTTGACTGTATCTCCAATGCTGCTACATAGCCTCTCGGAACTATTTCCAAACCTAGCTCACAAAGATCCTCGGCTAACTCCTTTGGTATTTCTCCTGTCATCACTGTATTGACATGGATCTTACGGCTCAATGCGTCAGCTACTACATTAGCCTTTCCGGGATGATAATGCAATCTCATATCATAATCCTTGATGACCTCCAACCATCTCCTTTGTCTGATATTTAATTCCTTCTGCGTGAAAATGTACTTCAAACTCTTGTGATCCATGTACACCTCACAATGGTTTCCAATGAGGAAATGTCTCCATGTTTTCAATGCATGCACTACGGCTGCTAACTCCAAATCATGTGTGTCATAATTCAATTCGTGAGGCTTCAGTTGTCGTGAAGCATACGAAACAACTCTTCCCTCCTGCATAAGCACTGCTCCAAGTCCTCGACGTGAAGCCTCGCAGTACACCTCATAATCCTTGGTCTGATCTGGCAGAATCAATACTGGCGAGGTAACCAAACGTTTCTTCAACTCCTGGAAACTAGCCTCACACTCCTTAGTCCATCTGAACTTGGTATCCTTCTTCAGCAACTCTGTCATAGGCTTTGCAATCTTTGAGAAATTCTCAATATATCTCCGGCATTATCCTGCGAGTCCAAGGAAACTCCTGATCTCTCCAACTGTTGTCGGTGCTTCCCAATTGGTCACAGTGATAACCTTTGTGGGGTCAACTGCTATTCCTTCTCCGGATATAACATGTTCGAGGAATCCTACTTCCTTCAACCAAAACTCACATTTGCTGAACTTGGCA